>MU159201.1:14519-117020 GCA_015888305.1 Antheraea pernyi
AGACGAATTGATAACCTCCTCCTTTTTTTGAAGTCGGTTAATTAGTTAATAATCAGCTTGTTCATATAGTTATTACGAAGCAGTAAACACTTGAAAATATAACATTCGATAAATTACAGTTCAACCTTCTCGAAGAATTCCTATTACACCCAAATTACATGTATTATAAGGGCCTTTCATACCTATGACCTTGACATATGATATACATATGAACTTGCTAGGGGCCGTGAAATTTATATGAATTAAATTCATGACGTCACATTATAAATTTGTATAACACTGAAAAAGTACTATATAGGAAAATTAAAGTAAGTAATTAAAACACAGTACAAAAAGTTTAAAAATCTGAGACTTCATTTATTTTTACTAGGGTGGGTGATCCACTCCCAGGGGGAGAGGGTCTTGGCGGTGTCACTCGACATCGCTAACGCCTTCAACACCCTGCCGCATGGGGTCCTACGGGAGGCGCTTCGATATTTCGGAGTGCCCCCGTACCTGCGGCGGGTGCTGGAGGCGTACCTCGAGGGTAGGGAGGTCGCCTATGTGGACGGCGACGGGTGGATGGTCCGGCGGGCGACAGGGCGGGGGGTTCCACAGGGGTCGGCCCTGGGGCCACTCCTGTGGAACATGGGCTACGACTGGGTGCTCCGCGGCGTGCTCCCATACGGAGCACGCCTCATCTGTTACGCGGACGACACCCTAGTCGTAGCCCGGGGGGGGGAATGGAAGGAAGTGGAGCGCCTGGCCACGATGGCCACAACCCTCGTGGTCAGGCGCATAAGGAGGTTGGGCCTCAGGGTGGCCCTCGAGAAGACCGAGGCCCTACTCTTTCATGGGCCTCGGCGGGGGCCACCTCCTGGGGCTCACATTGTGGTGGAGGGAGCCCGGATCAGGGTGGGGACCCAGATGAAATATCTGGGCCTCACCCTGGACGGGCGCTGGCGGTTCGAGCCCCACTTTGCGGGGCTCGGACCGCGAATTTCTGGGGCGGCGGCGGCACTCGGCCGGTTACTCCCCAACGTGGGGGGGCCGGGCGCCGGGTGCCGCCGACTCTACATGGGAGTCGTGCGGGCGATGGCCGCCTACGGGGCACCAGTCTGGGCTGATGCCCTCGGTGCCGCCAACGTGCGTGCGCTCCGCAATGCGCAGCGCACGGTGGCACTGAGGGCAATCCGGGCGTACCGGACGGTGTCCTCGGCGGCGGCCTTCACGCTCGCCGGCTCCCTGCCCTGGGAGCTGGAGGCAGGAGTTCTCGCCGCCGTGTACGAGTTCACGGCGGCGAGGAAACGAAGGGGGGAGCCTCCGGCTCCCAGGGAGGTAGAGGCGGAGAGACGGCGTCTCAGGGGGGACGCCGTCGAAAGGTGGCAGCAGGACCTGGCGGACGAGCGATTCGGGCGGTTCACAGTGGACGCCGTCCGCCCGGTCCTGCGGGAGTGGACTGCCAGGGAGTGGGGCTCCCTGACGTTCCGACTGGTGCAGGTACTCACCGGACACGGTTGTTTCGGGTGGTACCTGCACCGGATCGCACGCAGGGAGCCGACGGCCGCCTGCCACGAGTGCGGCGCTGAGGAAGATACCGCGCAGCACACGCTGTCTGAGTGTGCTGCGTGGGGGGAGCAGCGCCGCATCCTGGCGGCGGCCGTGGGAACGGACTTATCGCTGCCGAGCGTGGTTTCGGCCATGCTCGGCAGCGAACAGGCGTGGCGAGCGATGGCCTCCTTCTGCGAGGAGGTCATCTCGCAGAAGGAGGAGGCGGAGAGGGCCCGCGAGGCAGACCCTCAAAGTGGCCGTCTCCGCCAAAGGAGGACAGGCAGGAGGAGAAGGCGCTTCGCCCAACTCCTCCTGCCACCGTAGCCGGACCTGAGGGGATGGGCCGGGGGGCCCATCTCCTCATTGCACGGGTTCGGCGGACGAGGGGGGGCAGCTGGTGTGTACCCGGTCTGTCCCTCTATAGGTAGGAGCCCGGCGGTCACCTTCCGCCGGGCGGACCGTGGGGGCGGCTCTACAAGGTTGATTAGCTTGTTCGATCCCTTGCCGCCCCCACAAAACGGTCTGTCGGTACACCGTGGGGTTTTAGTCCGTGCGACTCGGACATAACCCACCCTCTCCCCCGGGAGGGTGGCGTATCCATAAGGGATTTCCCCACGTTAAAAAAAAAAAAAAAAGGGTGGGTGATCCAAAAAAAAAAAAATTTTTCTAAACTGTCTCAAAAGTTTCGTTTGGGTGTAAAAAAATTACTGTGAAAAGATGAGCTCTGAATATTAATATTGTACTCATCGCATTTTTTTAATTCGCATAAGAATAACATGGGACTTATTTTTTTTTGCTTCTTCTGATTTTTGTACCGTTCAAACGACTGATTGACTTATAAATCGCTGTTTCAATCTTTATAGAGAATTGAACGCTCTATAAAGAAAGTCTGATAACATTTTTTGATTTGTCCACGCGTTCAAAGGTTATTCAAGATAAAAGTTCAATTTTTCAAAAATTCGATCGAATTTTATAAATTACACCAAAACTGTTGGTTTCAGTGTCAAAATAAAAATACCAAATTTTTTGTCTGTATGGAAAAAAAAAAGATTTTTTTTTTGGATCACCCTAATTTTTACTGTATAATAAAAATATCTACAAATAGTCCAGTCATTGTGTCATGTTATCTGCAGAAAAATTCCTAGTGAGCTGGATTTTTGTATGTATGTACCTTTATTACGGTGTTGTAATGAAGATGCGAAAAATCGACATCGATATACTGCCGGCTAAAAAAGTTATAAAGGTCACGAAAATCAATTTTTCGCAAATATCTCGCGACCTATTGCTCCGAGGTCAATAGCGGTCATTATAAAAATTGTTCCTAATAAAATGATTTATAAAAATCTCTCTTGCATTTTTCTTGAAAATCAACCATTTTCATAGTAGAGCCCTGAGAAAACGACTTCAATGTTCAGTCGTCGAACGTCGAGTTGTTCAGTGGCCATTTCTTTTTATTACATGGTCGTAGTTTAAAGGGATGGTTTGGTTCAGTTTTCTTCGTTAGTGCAGCTAGTATATACTAAATTACGCTTCCTATAAAAACCGAAACATTAACAAGTGTTCGTTACGTTTAAAAATGAGCTAAACCCAAATTTAGTCGTTCATATAACATTTAATTATAATTTTTTTAAAGATTTCCAGTTTTTATACACCGATAACGAAGTTCAAATTTTGCCTTCCATAAGGTTTATAGTTTTTTTATGATCTTTATATTTTACATGTACAAAAATTGAAGATCTTGTAAAATAACAACAAATATTAGCAACGGTTAAAATTGGATTTAGTTCATTTTGAAATGGAACAACTCAGAGAATGTCTAGAGCGTAATAATTAAAAATTGAATTACGTTTAGGTGGTAGAGCCACGCTGAAGTTATTACTGGTTTCAGCACGAATGGGTTTGCTCGCCCGGGGTAGTACCAGCCGACCCACAGAAGCACCCACGTGAAGTAACAGTGCTTACATTGTTGCGTTTCGTTCGGTCAGTGAGAGCGCCGGAAGCCAAGCCCATCTCCCCTCCTCGTAAACACAGGCCGACAACGCACTTGCGACTCCCCTGGTATTGTAAGTGTCTATGGACGATGGTGATCACTTAACATCAAGTGACCCACCGGTACGTTTGCATTAAAAACAAAACGGAGTTACTAAATAAAGGCAATTTGAAACCGAAAAGCCGGATACAGAACGTAAAATAGATAAACACGGTTGTTTATTAGATTAATAACTTGCAAACTAAGGGTCTGTTTAGTTAGCAGTGTTGGCGCGTTATAATTAAAGTTAAATATTTGTTCCCGGACAAGCCGGCAAATGTCACAACCAGGATGCGACGTAGGAAAACCGGACAAACAAATTAAATTCCAATTTTCGGCAGACCTTTACCGTGCCACTAAAACGGTCTACCGCTGTGTCATATACTCTAATTGGCCATATCTAAACCATATAGTTAGTTGTACACTATAGGGAAATTGGAGGTATATAAATATATGTATAGCTAAAATTAAAGTTGCGGAGATTTTTCAAGTTAATCTCCGAAACGGGTAGACAGATTTTCATGTAACTTCTACAAGCGAATGGACAACTCACACATTTCGACTATCTATAAAAACTAAGCAGTAATGACAAATTTTAATAAAGGAAACTTAAATCAGTACGATACTTCATTACATTTACGATAGAAATAATAAACTTTAGTTAACAATTAACACAGAATCAACAGCTCCTATGTAAAAATAAAATTATTATCACGGGAACTGTATCACGAATGATAAATTAAAAAATCGAGGCGTCATAAGGACTGCCGACAGAAGTAAAAACTCAATACAATAGAATTATTTGTGTTTTGTTTTAATTTTTTGAATTAATTATAGTATTAATTATTTAAATTTCATACTTTGTAAATTGAAATTATTATCATTACTCTGGTTTTCACGTGTATTGGTAATTCAAACAATTATACACAGTTGTATACAACTTATTAAGTAATCAAACATCTGATGATAAGCTGCATAAGCGCAATACAAAAAATATAAATTTTAGATGTACACAGGCTGCTATACTACGCGTCGCTAATCTGACACAAGCCACGCAAACGCAATACGATCGGTCATGCTTACTAGCATGTCATGACGCGAAATTATAATTTTATCTCCTGCCACTCAAAGCGCCTAAGTTTTCATTTTTTTTTAAATATTAAAAACAAAGGAAAATTAAAAAGTACAATATCGTATACTTCTAAATAACGTCTTGCGTATGTTTACAGACTGGCAATCATATTCAAAACTAAATATAAAAAAAAATAGTTATAGATGTTTTCTTTAAATATATTGATGAGTATAACCATATATATCAATATATACATTAACTTCCAAGCACGAAAGTCATCGATTTAATTATTATGTTCGAGTCGATATTACTAATGGATTCGTACAATTCCACATTTTTTTTATAGTAGCACGGCAAAATTACTGCCCTATGCCTGACGGTAAGCACAGTACAATCCAAAAAGAATGGCAAACACCGACACACTATCCATCCCCGGTCGCCGCTGTGATGCCGGCCTGCAAAAAGTTGGATATGCACAGGCTGATCCCGAAACGCGACCCGCAGAAGCGATTCATTATGACGGGCTTTTTCGCCATATACATGGTAGTTGCGCCCGGCTAGCCCGGTAGTCAGGCTGTGAAACCCTACCACCTTTCGCCATTGCCTCGTTCGTTATTCAGCAGGGTGCACAACGTGCAGGTAAGGTTGGCTTGGGGTCTCAAGTCTTGTGATATTATTCAACACCCATTACATTCCAAAACCTGGAATATAACTTTAATAAGTTAGCACAATGATACTCACTATACTATAACCAAATAAAGCAAGTAGAATTAAATAAGAAAAAGACGTGTAGTCAGGGGATCCCTGTCAAGAACATCTATCGAAAAAAGTTACCCTCTTATTACGTTGTCTCGTAAAATAAATTCTCATGCGATTGCCTTACAACCGCAAATTCGCACCTAATATATTATATTCTTGAAGATCCATCTTCTGTTATAAACTTTTCGATTAAGTATATAAATACAAACGACATTTTTTTTATATCTACGCTACAACGAATATCGACTCGAGCTTCATATAAATTTTACCGGAGCTTGTTAGATATGCTAAATTTACAAATCAAATTGTAATTAAAGTAAATGAAATACAAGGCAATTGTTGGACCTTATATTAAAAATTGAAGCTGTAGAACTACGTAGTTCTACCATAAAACGTATTTCATGTAGACGTATATTTATAATTTAATTTGTCTCATAGCCGTGTATGTACAATATGTTCAAACAATTTTATTCTTTATAGAGTCTTGTTAAAACAAAAAGTCTATATTTTTTAAGTCAATTTTATGAAGTCAACATCACTAGGGACAGTATACATCTATACGTATAACAAACAAATACTTTTTACTTACTTTGTAACATTTATATTCATTGCGTAAATCTTTATCCAGAAACCAATTCATTTTCATCTTAAATCAACATGTATATAATCTACATGAAAATAACAACAAAAGGAACTCTCTCCTTACTCAACTTTACGACCGGCATGCTCCTATGCATGCGGTTAAGCTAAAACACTTACCTGCTCCTTGGCTAAACTCTGATTTACGTAAATTAATGAACAAAAGAAATATCGCTAAATCTAATTATAAAAAAGATCCATCTGAAAAGAACAAAACCAAATATAAGTACTTACGTAATCGTTGTAGTAGGATGTGCAGAGATGCGCAGAGACGACATATTCATGCATCGATTGAACATGGTGACGGATCAAGAATATGGAAATTTTTAAAATCCGTAGGAGTTGGGAAGTCAAGAGATCTTGCGACGACTAGTATTGATGTCGAAGCTTTGAACCACCATTTTACATCTAATGTGCACAACTTCGATTTGGTCACGAAATCAGAAACATTGAAGAATTTAGTAAATTTGTCAAAACCGTTTTATGATAGCTTCTTCTTTAATCAAGTTACTGATAAAGAGGTAGAAAATAGTATTAAAGCTATATCTTCTAATGCAGTTGGAATTGACGACATCAGTCGTAAAATGATTCTTCCAATTTTAAATATTGTCCTACCTACTATCACATTTATTTTCAATACGTCTTTATTCTCTTCTACTTTTCCAGCAATCTGGAAACAAGCTACCGTTGTACCGCTTCCCAAGTGCAGTAATCCTGCGGACTTTTCCCAATACAGACCTGTTTCTATACTTCCTTTTTTATCAAAAGCATTAGAACGACTTGTTCATAAACAACTCTCATCATTTTTGCTCATTAATGATATTTTAAATCCGTTGCAATCAGGTTTTCGTTCTGGTCATAGCACTGTAACGGCGCTAGTAAAAGTCTCTGATGACATACGTCAAGGCATGGAAAACCAAAAGGTGACGATACTTACCCTTCTTGATTTTAGTAATGCTTTTAATACTGTTGATTATGATATCCTACTAGCATTACTTGAATCTATAAATTTGGCACCTTCTGTTGTAGGTTGGTTTCTTAGCTACTTGAAAGGCCGTCGTCAGCGTATCCGGATTGATGACAAATATTCACAGTGGTGCGAAATTACCTCTGGTGTTCCACAAGGAGGTGTACTCTCTCCACTGCTTTTCTCAATTTTTATTAATTCTATAACTAATTCTCTCTCCTCTTCTTTTCACTTATATGCGGACGATCTGCAGATTTATTACCAAACACCAGTGATTGATTTATCTAATGCAATAGACGTCATGAATTCAGATCTACAGAAGGTGGGACACTGGGCTGAATCCCACGGACTGTCTCTTAATCCCAACAAATCCCAATGCTTACTCATTGGTAGTAGTAGGCAATTGCATAAGATAGACTGGAACTCTTTAGCACCCATCTGCTTAAATAATGTTACAATTCCCTATTCCACCACAGCCAAAAATCTAGGTGTAATCTTTGATAACAATCTATCTTGGAAAAATCATGTGAGTGAAGTCAGTAGAAAAATATTTGCTTCAATGAGTTCGTTGAGAAGAATCCGCAATTTATTACCTACATCGACTAAAGTCATGCTTGCACAGTCATTACTTTTGCCTATCATTGATTATGCTGATGTCTGCTACCTGGACGCTAATGAGGAATTGATTAATAAATTGGAGCGGCTACAGAATACATGCATTCGCTTTATTTATGGACTTAAAAAATTTGATCATGTATCTGAATACCGCTCAAAGCTTAAATGGCTACCCATTCGGCACCGACGAAATAGCCACACCCTGTCCCTCCTGTATAACGTTCTTCATAATCCCAATTCCCCTCCATACCTACAATATAAATTCGAGATGTTAGGTTGCAGAGATTCTTCATCACGCCGTCTATGCTCTCAACATATACTCAAATTCCCTATCTGTCACACTAAATTTTATAGTAAATCATTTGCAGTTCAAGCTGTACGCCTATGGAACGCACTCCCTTGTGATATTAGGCAGGCAAGATCCTTGACGTTATTTAAAAAATATCTCCACCGGCATTACCTCTCGCTGTCGTAATATAACTATTGTATTGCGTTATTTCTTTTTTTTTTTTTTTTTTATCTATAGTTTTTGTATTTTTTTTATTTTTTTTGTCTATTTATATTGCCACCCGGTAGTTATGAAAATAAAATGTCTCCTCAGGTTTGCCTGGAAGAGATCGCTCTAAGCGATAAGGCCGCCTAACTGTACACATATTGTAAACTGATGATTAATCTTGTATATTTTCAACGTGTGTGCAATAAAGAGTTTATTATTATTATTATTATTAAAGGTAAAATTACGGGCAAACTAATGTGACAAGATGTTCGAGAGTTTTTGGTGGAATTTTGGTCTGTCATGTAGGGTGGATTTTATATTTTATTCATGATCTTATTATTGTTACTTGACTCGATATTGTGTAAAATTGGTGGTGTTTTATGTAATATAGTGTGTTTATTGTGCATAAGTGAAGTGAATGGAAAATAATACCACGGACCATGAATTCTGAGATGCCACAAAAACTCCATGGATGGCCACCATCTTGTTAGTTCATTGTAATTATACCAAGAAACTTGTAATATCGATACTCACTTGACAATGGCAATAATAGTCTACTAGAAGATTGGTTGCCAAAAATAAAATATAAGAACTTGTAATTCTATTAACTACTCGACAATGGCAGTGATAATTTAAAAGATTGGTTGCCAAAAATAAGGTTAAAAAAAAAAGATTTTCGTATGTGGTTAAGAAAGAAAGGACAGATATAAACTTAGTGACGTTAGAAAGAGACAACGTTAAATATAATTTACTTTTAAACATACAGCAAGTTCCATATCAATTAATAATAGGTTTGTTTTAAAGTTTAAAAAACGAGTCCGTGTATTAATTATACCCATGTGCGATAAGACATTCCAATGCTTAAAATAGAATTTGTCAAAACTGTGACCACTTATTTCTACTGTTTATAATATTTTCTTATAATGTTTAAAATAATTGCTTTATAGACAACTAGCCTTTATCGTGTCTCATAGCGATATTTTACTTTAACAAAAACTCCAACTCATTTACAAGGATTCGAAGCTACATCGACCAACACAGTGTCCGAACAGGTTAACCAGTGAGACATGATCCTTACAAATGTTCATATAATAGCATCAACAATCAATTAATAATGATGATGATGGATTATAAGTTAAAAGAACAAATTCTATGTATTTATTCCATGAAGAACGTAGTCTGGTGAAGCTGTTAAGACATTGCTAGGTCAAGAGCGTAGACAGTTCGAAAAAAAAAATCCATGAACCAAATTAATGTATACCAAGCATGACTATAGGCTATTTTCTATTAAATACCTTAATACACTTAGGTTGAAAGACAGACTTATAGCGCCTATCGGTGTCCTATATTTAGACCCACACGTTAACACCCACTAAACAATATAAATATCTCGACGTGTTCACTGAACATTTATGGTAGAACATCCAAATATAGGCAGATTATTCTGAGTTGATTATAAATAAGAAAATCTGAATGGGTAATCGTTAAATCGTCTGGAACTAATATATTCCGAGACATAAATATGTATAAAATATGAACGAATTCTTCGAGTTTTACTAACTTAAATGGCATATGTACAAAGTAGTTGATTCTCACTTTATTGGACATAAAAAATATAACAAAAGGTCAATAAAATCCGAAGAATAAGTAGCCTAAAAGTATCTACGAAGAATCCCGCACCAAATCATGGTAGTTTTATGCCCATAAGTTGGAGTAGCTTTGACATGATTGAGTCTTAACGTACTGTATTTTCATTACAAATATATAGAGATAGATTACCAAATATATAACATATATATATTTGTTAAACTAGTTTTAGTTGGTTCTAGTCTTTTAAAATAGAACTTTAGTAAGTGCAACGTTAATAAGGACGAAGAAAGACGTCCGTGAATCGACGGATCAATGTATTTTGGGGAATTCGCGTAAATTTATCAAGCAGAATGTAATTAACTATAAGTATAATCAGATTACGAAGAAGATACATATTATGATGAAACTTAAACACTTAAGAAATTGTTTTGTTGTTTTTTTTAATTATTATTATTAATTATGTGCGTAAATACTTATCTCTCTGTACTTTTTGAAATATAAAGTATTCTTAACAGTTTTTTACATATATTTTTTATTTTTTATATTTGTAATCGACAAATGTTGAACTAAAGATTCATGCTCTCTATTAAACTATATCTCGCCACTAGGTGGCAATAGGTTTTATTTTATCGTTATAAAGTTTTCTATTGAAATACATCAAGGACTAACTTAATACTTTATACTGCATATGAATGATTACAAGTACATTCTGATACCTTAAATTACGCTTGTATAATTGTACTTTTTTCTATGTTTATAAGCCTAGCCTATATACGGCATTTTACCAATGCGTTATTATTTTAAGGGAGGGTTATATCCGAAGAATCTATCAGAGTTATAAGGATAAAGTTTCGAGCGATTGATAATAAATGGCGGCAGGCCATATGAGGCATATATACACGCATATATATTTTATACGAGACACCATAACGCAACAATACTCAACACAGCCCTAGTAAGCAGAATGAAATCGCTTTAAGGGCACTCGAGACTCTTTCACCAAAAAGCACTTACTGTAGTCATTAATTCTTCCTGTACTTATTTAGTAAGGAATAAAGACTAATTTATATGCCTTTGGACAACAAGTATAACGAATTTAAGACGTGGTGGTCTAGTGGTTTTACCGGTGGAATATCAATCCGATGTCCGTAAGTTAGAACCCCGACATGTACCATCGAAATTTTCGGAATTCACGTACATTTGTTAATTTAAATCGGTAATTTAATTTAATTTAATTATATGTATAGCAATAGATAGATATTTTAAGTTTATGTTTACGACTTGGGCGCGAAATAATAAGTAATGTTTACTTGTATTTCAGCCGGGAAATTTTGAGGCCTAGCTGAAAACCAGCGCTGTTTTCAAAGGCGGCAATACGCTGACGCTAGGTCTCTTTGTCATAGTTTTACTTTTTTACGGTTAAGGTTTTTGTTTGTACACTTATACTATGGCAATAAATATATTTCTTTCTTTCTTTCAACACTATCGGCTGACTGTGAAGGAAAACATAGTGAGGGAACCTGAACCTTTTTTTTAATTAACGTGGGGAAATTCCTTATGGATACTCCACCCTCCCAGGGGGAGTGTGGGTTATGTCCGACTCGCATGGACTAAAACCCCACGGTGTACCGACAGACCGTAATTGTTGGGGCGACAAGGGATCGTACAATGCTAATCAACCTTGTAGAGCCGCCCCAACGGTCCGCCTGGCGGAAGGTGACTGCCGGGTTCCTACCTATAGAGAGGCAGACTGGGGAGAGAACCTGAACCTGAGAACTGTCCTTGCAGTACCACTGTATGTGGGAAAACAGAACTGTGGATTTTTCAGAGATTGAAATCGCCAATACTTCGTGGATTGACGTGGTGATTACGCTCATACTTTCATTCGGGAAGATGCCTATGACCCTGCTGTGGGTCTCTTACAGGCTGATGATGGCGATAACGAATTTACCTCCCTTATTCCAGTACTAGTAGAATTTTGAATAAACTAATTTGAAATATAGCTAACACTGAAATTAGAAGTAATTGTTTATAGTGAGATAATAAGACCGTCGAACAATACCTAACGGGATGGGTTAACAATGTCGTTAAAAGCCAATGCCAGCTCAGAAGCTACATCCCGCGAACCATAAAAACAATATCGTTTACATATTTGCTAGCTTTAAAGGCTATAAAGGAGATTTAAGTACAAATAAAATTGTTATGTCCGTATGAATGTACAAATTGAATGAACAAACATCGTTTTATAAAAAAAACTAGCTTTTGCCCGCGGTATCGCTCACTTTAACGTAGATCTGATCTATACTTGGAAACAGTATTCTTTTTTTGGATGAATATGGCGCTTTATGTCCTTTTCTATACCTCCAACAACATGTGTGCATGATGATAGTTCTATGAGGTTATAATAGATGGTAGTAGGTTGAGAAGTTAAGGCGTGAAAGCGAAGCAAACAAACAAACGTACAAGCGCATTTGTAATAATAGTTATGATTACGATACTTTATGGGTGTTAATATTACAAAAAAGGTTAAATACGTATCGAATACTTGCTTTATAAAAGTTTGGGTACTTACGTATTATATGCACCGCGCTCGCCGAACGTTCGGTATCTAGCTCTTTTATCTCTGTTTGGTTAGGTTAGGTTTTTTTTTATTGTAGCACGGCAAAATTACTGCTCTATGCCCGATGCTAAGCACAGTACAGTACAAAAACAATGGCGACCACCGAGTGAAACACTATGCATCGCCACTGTCATGCCGGCTTGCGAAAAGCTGGATATGCACAGGCTGATTCCGAAACGCGACCAGAAGCGAATCACTATGACGGGCTTTTTCGCCATATACATAGTGGTTGCGAAAAAGGATAACACGATCTTGCCGCGCCAGCCGTCGACGAGCGCGGTGCATTTAATACGTATTTAACTTTTTTGTAATAATACGGTACATGTTTTACCACAATCTCTTGTAATGTTAAATGAGGAGGTGATCTAAGATAGTAAACTCTCTAAATCTAGAAGGGAACTGGCTCACAAGTGTCGCTGCCGGAAAACATTAACGGCTGCTTGTCGACAGATCAACTTGAGGATAGTAGTTAGCCAGGCGACCTTATATAAAACACTATCAACATATTATGGTTTTCACGATGTTTTAAAGCTCAAGCTTGCAACTTCCAGCTCAGTTTGCAAATGGTAGAGCCACGCTGAAGCTATTACGAATTTCATCATCAATGGGTCGGCTCGTTGCGTCGTCGTCGTGCTGCGTTTCGTTCGGTCAGTGAGAGCGCCGGATGCCCACCTCCGCTCGCCCTTTCCCCTCCCATTCCCCCTCTCCCAAACACAGTCTGGCAAAGCACTTGCGATTCTCTTGATGGTTCAAGTGTCTATGGACGGTGGTGATAACTTACCATCAGGTGACCCCCCTGTTCGTTTGCCTCCTATGATATAAAAAAAAGGATTCGAAAGCATGAATGGATCGGTTCGCCCGGCATACTACCACCTGACCCACAGAAACACCCATGTAAAGCAACAGTGCTCGTATTGTTGCGTTTCGTTTGGTCAGCGCGAGTGCCGGAGGCCCACTTCCCCTCGCCCTCTCCCCTCCCATTCATTCCCCTCTCCCAAACACAGTCCGGCAAAGCACTTGCGACTCCCTTGGTGTTTCAAGTGTCTATGGACGGTGGTAATCACTTACCATCAGATGACCACCTGTTCATTTGCCTCCTATGATATTTAAAGAAAAAGTATTCGAACCTACGTCCATAGACGCTATATCCGAACACGCTATCAACCAAGCCATCATCGCTTTACAAATTCTACCAACATCACATAATATGGTGATAAATACCCCAATATGAATAAAAATCTAAAACAATTACTTGATAATAAACAAAAAAAAACTACTAGACAAGATACCAAAATTGTTTTTTTTTTCAAGACATTAATTCAAACTTTTTTTATGTAATACTAGCTGACCCGTGCAACTTCATCTGCATCGAATCGGTTATGTAATTATTTACGACATCACAGAAGAAACCTCAAAAATAACAGTATTTCACCACTGTTTAATGGATGTTATTATACATATAAACCTTCCCCTTCAATCACTCTATCTATTTAAAAAAAACCGCATCAAAATCCGTTGCGTAGTTTTAAAGATTTAAGCATAAGTACAAATAAAATTGTTATGTCCGTATGAATTTACAAATTGAATGAACAAACATCATTTTATAAAAAAACTAGCTTTTGCCCGCGGCTTCGCTCGCGTAGATCTGATCTATACTTGGAAACAGTATTCTTTTTCTGGATGAATATGGCGCTTTATGTCCTTTTCTATACCTCCAACAACATGTGTGCGTGATGATAGTTCTATGAGGTTATAATAGATGTTAGTAGGTTGAGAAGTTAAGGCGTGAAAGCGAAGCAAACAAACAAACATACATGCGCATTTGTAATATTAGTTATGATTTACGAGGCTTTATACTTGATGATAAGTGAACGTCAATCAGTCAGTTGTGTCAATATTTTTGAAGATCTCCCTACTGTTTTCTGTTTCGTTCGTTCTGTTATACCATGAGCATGTAAGGGTTAGTGCTGACCTGCGCGACTATGCGCCCCAGCGTCACCTCTTCTAACCCGGCAACGGCAAATGGGAGAACTGGAAAAGGCCTTTCTCAGGCCCAATCCGAAGCCGCCACGTCATCGCGGCGAACGAAATCAAGCCTGCCTACGGAACCAACGGCGTGACGAACGACGACAAGCGCTACCCACACCGGACTCCGCACCACTGTGCCTACGCCTCGTGTTCAGTCCGCGGAAACGTGACAAAAGTCACCCAGTGGAGCGTCAACGCCAACAATAATAGTTATGATTACGATACTTTATGGGTGTTAATATTACAAAAAAGGTTAAATACGTATCGAATACTTGCTTTATAAAAGTTTGGGTACTTACGTATTATATGCACCGCGCTCGCCGAACGTTCGGTATCTAGCTCTTTTATCTCTGTTTGGTTAGGTTAGGTTTTTTTTTATTGTAGCACGGCAAAATTACTGCTCTATGCCCGATGCTAAGCACAGTACAGTACAAAAACAATGGCGACCACCGAGTGAAACACTATGCATCGCCACTGTCATGCCGGCTTGCGAAAAGCTGGATATGCACAGGCTGATTCCGAAACGCGACCAGAAGCGAATCACTATGACGGGCTTTTTCGCCATATACATAGTGGTTGCGAAAAAGGATAACACGATCTTGCCGCGCCAGCCGTCGACGAGCGCGGTGCATTTAATACGTATTTAACTTTTTTGTAATAATACGGTACATGTTTTACCACAATCTCTTGTAATGTTAAATGAGGAGGTGATCTAAGATAGTAAACTCTCTAAATCTAGAAGGGAACTGGCTCACAAGTGTCGCTGCCGGAAAACATTAACGGCTGCTTGTCGACAGATCAACTTGAGGATAGTAGTTAGCCAGGCGACCTTATATAAAACACTATCAACATATTATGGTTTTCACGATGTTTTAAAGCTCAAGCTTGCAACTTCCAGCTCAGTTTGCAAATGGTAGAGCCACGCTGAAGCTATTACGAATTTCATCATCAATGGGTCGGCTCGTTGCGTCGTCGTCGTGCTGCGTTTCGTTCGGTCAGTGAGAGCGCCGGATGCCCACCTCCGCTCGCCCTTTCCCCTCCCATTCCCCCTCTCCCAAACACAGTCTGGCAAAGCACTTGCGATTCTCTTGATGGTTCAAGTGTCTATGGACGGTGGTGATAACTTACCATCAGGTGACCCCCCTGTTCGTTTGCCTCCTATGATATAAAAAAAAGGATTCGAACCTACGTCCATAGACGCTGTATCCGAACACGCTATCAACCAAGCCATCATCGCTTTCAAAATTCTACCAACATCACATAATATGGTGATAAATACCCCAATATGAATAAAAATCTAAAACAATTACTTTATAATAAACAAAAAAAAAACTACTAGACAAGATACCAAAATTGTTTTTTTTTTCAAGACATTAATTCAAACTTTTTTTATGTAATACTAGCTGACCCGTGCAACTTCATCTGCATCGAATCGGTTATGTAATTATTTACGACATCACAGTAGAAACCTCAAAAATAACAGTATTTCACCACTGTTTAATGGATGTTATTATACATATAAACCTTCCCCTTCAATCACTCTATCTATTTAAAAAAAACCGCATCAAAATCCGTTGCGTAGTTTTAAAGATTTAAGCATACATAGGGATATAGAGACAGAGAAAGCGACTTTGTTTTATACTATGTAGTGAAGCACTCCAATTTGTAACAGTTGTGTATAAAAAAACATTTAAAATCACATTACATTTTCACTTAATAGCGTTAGAAAAGAAACAGACTAATATATATATACGATTTCAATATGTAGTTAAAAATTACGCTTGTTGTATATTTTCCAACAACTTTACACCTACAAAAGGAATAGATATGTTAACCACACAAAAGCCAGTTCCTCGAGGGATCAAACCAAAAATATGAAAACATTGTTTTGTTTCTCATACATATGTATGAAATAAGTCCCTGTACCCTCAACATAAACAGTTTGCATAAATATACGCTTAATTGCTTACGAAAGGCCTTGCTCAGTATAAAGATAACATAAATTATCCCAAAATCCTGTACAAACATACGAATGTTTGGTTACTCAACCAAATATATAAATGGACGTGGGTTACATAGCTGAGATTAATAAGCTCCTATACAGTCTAACGGTTTAACATGAAAGTTTATAAACACGCCATAATGAGGATTCAGTGATACGTGTTCGGATGCCGTACCGAAAGAAATAGGTTCCAATCCACCCAATAGACATCTTGATGACATCATGGTAGTAGGTATTGTCTAAGCCCGTCTGGCTGCTAGCTACCACCCTGAAGTTGAAAATCTGTCATCAAGTACTTTTTGGTATGTTCCAGCACATCTGCACATAAGAGCTAGTCTCTCTAAGTTTGACGTGTTTTACCATTGATAGTCCGGTGAAGCTGTTAAGACCTTAGTAGGTTAATAGCGTAGTCAATCCGAAAAAAAAAACCATACCATTTACCAACATCAAATCTAGTCTAGTCTAGTTTCAGTCGCAAGGACGGACATTTACATTCTTATTATATGTATAGATACGGATCTCAATCATCTCGAGATTATTATGATCAACTCGTTCTATTTCCATCTCGCCTCGCCGAGTGGGTATCTTTTTAATCAGAAACTCATTATTTTCTCGTCTCTATTATTGGCAGCGTTGAAATGAAAGTCCCCTTTGACTTCGATAAGTACTGAGTAGACACGGCTAGATAATTAAAGAGCACTTTTTGTACCAATGGCAATGGGAATACTGTAAATTGGATACGCAGAACTCTATTTATAAAATATAACGTGATATATCCATTTCATTATATCGTATTATTAATATTTTATGGTGTATTATGGCTCACATGTGATGTAATGACTCTTTTATTTTTATTTATTTTTGTTTTATTCTGTAGATATTAAGGAGATCTAGTGTTGTATATACTAATCTTATAAAGATGTAAAATTTGTGAGGTTGTAGGGGGTAAAATCTGGATCTGCTAAACCGTTTAAAAAAATTCGTTTATCAATACAAAGCCACGTTATTTGTGAGTTTCATAGGCTATATATTAACCCGAAAAATGAAAATAATTTTTTCTGGTAGTTGGATTTGCAAAGTAGGAGAAAAAACGGTCGAACAAAAACGTTTCTTACGAACGCTGCCTTAACGATGAGAGATATATGATTGAGTTCTAGAGAAAAGTTGTAGAACTTTATAATGCCTACAATAATGTCAGCGACATCATATGTCTAACTTTTATATTTAGGTTACAAACAGTAGTTTTTTATATTTAAAAAAAAATTAAATCGTTAAGTGATGTTTATTGGTCATATTATCAACAACTATTATGAATTCTTATATATTTTAATAATTGAGCAACAGCAACGCGGGGCCGGGTCAGCTAGTCAAAAAATTATTATTATATATTTAGGAATCGGTTAGATTTTTTTTTTATATATTCTAACACGCATATATTTTATTTTGTTGTCCGAAAGCGCTAAAATAGTTGCAACTGAAGATGTTCATAAGATTGTTTGTTGTGAAATTTCCAAAGATTTTACAAGCTCTACGTATAAATTGATTTAAATTGCATTGAAAATTCAAATTCAAATGTATTTTTTGATTAGTTTCATTATTTATTTTGGGCAATTTTCAGTAATCATTGTGGTCGAATTACGACATATAAGCATTATTAAAATAAAAAATATGTGCTATTAAAATGTAATACAATATAAAATGAAATTAGTTCAATATTAAACAGAATAATTAATTCATAAATATCTAAAATACGTTGTCTATTGGTAAATACATAAGAAATTCAGCCGGAGGTGGGAATTTATTTCAGAGGATTTAATGAATGCGCGTCCTGCAAAATATATAACAACTAACAAAGGAAAGATTATGAGTTGTATAAAATTATAATAAAACAGAGCAACATGCTGCCGGGGCCTTTGTTTTTTACGCCAGGTAAGTAGTAAATTTACTTACAAAAATAATAAACTCCGGTAGCCAAAAATTGTATACATTAGGATTTTTTATGTAGATAACCGGAGGTATCCAGCTTTTATAGACTGTATAATAAAATTCAAATATTTCTTAACAAATATCATGTTGGAATTAATTCAATAATTAGATTTTTAGGTTTGAGTCCTTGCGACTGAAACTAGACTAGACTAGATTTGATGTTGGTAAATGGTATGGTTTTTTTTTTCGGATTGACTACGCTATTAACCTACTAAGGTTTTAATAGCTTCACCGGACTACCAATGGTAAAACACGTCAAACTTAGAGAGACTAGCTCTCATGTGCAGATGTGCTGGAACACACCAATAGGTACTTGATGACAGATTTTCAACTTCAGGGTGGTAGCTAGCAGCCAGACGGGCTTAGACAAGTACCTATTGGTGTGTTCCAGCACATCTGCACATGAGAGCTAGTCTCTCTAAGTTTGACGTGTTTTACCATTGGTAGTCCGGTATTTAACTTTTTTGTAATAACACGGTACAGGTTTTTTAACGTTTTACCACAATCTCATCTAATGTTAAATGACTACGTGATCTAAGATGGTAAACTCTCCAAATCTAGACGGGAACTGGCTCACAGGTGTCGCTGCCGGAAAACATTAACGGCGGCTTGGCGACTGATCAACTTGAGGATAGTAGTTAGCCAGGCGACCTTATAAAAAACACTACCAATATGTTATGGTTTTCACGATGTTCTCCTTCACCGACTCAGTTGCAATCTTAGTTTGCGAGTGGTAGAGCCACGATGAAGATATTACTGGTTCCAGCATGAATGGATCGGTTCGCCCGGCATACTACCACCTGACCCACAGAAACACCCATGTAAAGCAACAGTGCTCGTATTGTTGCGTTTCGTTTGGTCAGCGCGAGTGCCGGAGGCCCACTTCCCCTCGCCCTCTCCCCTCCCATTCATTCCCCTCTCCCAAACACAGTCCGGCAAAGCACTTGCGACTCCCTTGGTGTTTCAAGTGTCTATGGACGGTGGTAATCACTTACCATCAGATGACCACCTGTTCATTTGCCTCCTATGATATTTAAAGAAAAAGTATTCGAACCTACGTCCATAGACGCTATATCCGAACACGCTATCAACCAAGCCATCATCGCTTTACAAATTCTACCAACATCACATAATATGGTGATAAATACCCCAATATGAATAAAAATCTAAAACAATTACTTTATAATAAACAAAAAAAAAACTACTAGACAAGATACCAAAATTGTTTTTTTTTTCAAGACATTAATTCAAACTTTTTTTATGTAATACTAGCTGACCCGTGCAACTTCATCTGCATCGAATCGGTTATGTAATTATTTACGACATCACAGTAGAAACCTCAAAAATAACAGTATTTCACCACTGTTTAATGGATGTTATTATACATATAAACCTTCCCCTTCAATCACTCTATCTATTTAAAAAAAATCGCATCAAAATCCGTTGCGTAGTGTTAAAGATTTAAGCACACATAGGGATATAGAGACAGAGAAAGCGACTTTGTTTTATACTATGTAGTGAAGCACTCCAATTTGTAACAGTTGTGTATAAAAAAACATTTAAAATCACCTTACATTTTCACTTAATAGCGTTAGAAAAGAAACAGACTAATATATATATACGATTTCAATATGTAGTTAAAAATTACGCTTGTTGTATATTTTCCAACAACTTTACACCTACAAAAGGAATAGATATGTTAACCACACAAAAGCCAGTTCCTCGAGGGATCAAACCAAAAATATGAAAACATTGTTTTGTTTCTCATACATATGTATGAAATAAGTCCCTGTACCCTCAACATAAACAGTTTGCATAAATATACGCTTAATTGCTTACGAAAGGCCTTGCTCAGTATAAAGATAACATAAATTATCCCAAAATCCTGTACAAACATACGAATGTTTGGTTACTCAACCAAATATATAAATGGGCGTGGGTTACATAGCTGAGATTAATAAGCTCCTATACAGTCTAACGGTTTAACATGAAAGTTTATAAACACGCCATAATGAGGATTCAGTGATACGTGTTCGGATACCGTACCGAAAGAAATAGGTTCCAATCCACCCAATAGACATCTTGATAACATCATGGTAGTAGGGGTTGTCCAAGCCCGTCTGGCTGCTAGCTACCACCCTGAAGTTGAAAATCTGTCATCAAGTACTTTTTGGTATGTTCCAGCACATCTGCACATAAGAGCTAGTCTCTCTAAGTTTGACGTGTTTTACCATTGATAGTCCGGTGAAGCTGTTAAGACCTTAGTAGGTTAATAGCGTAGTCAATCCGAAAAAAAAAACCATACCATTTACCAACATCAAATCTAGTCTAGTCTAGTTTCAGTCGCAAGGACTCAAACCTAAAAATCTAATTATTGAATTAATTCCAACATGATATTTGTTAAGAAATATTTGAATTTTATTATACAGTCTATAAAAGCTGGATACCTCCGGTTATCTACATAAAAAATCCTAATGTATACAATTTTTGGCTACCGGAGTTTATTATTTTTGTAAGTGGATTTACTACTTACCTGGCGTAAAAAACAAAGGCCCCGGGGCATGTTGCTCCGTTTTATTATAATTTTATACAATTCATAATCTTTCTTTTGTTAATTGTTACATATTTTACAGGACGCGCATTCATTAAATCCTCTGAAATAAATTACCACCTCCGGCTGAATTTCTTATGTATTTACCAATAGACAACGTGTTTTAGATATTTATTAATTAATTATTCTGTTTAATATTGAACTAATTTCATTTTATATTGTATTACATTTTAATAGCACATATTTTTTATTTTAATAATGCTTATATGTCGTAATTCGACCACAATGATTACTGAAAATTGCCCAAAATAAATAATGAAACTAATCAAAAAATACATTTGAATTTGAATTTTCAATGCAATTTAAATCAATTTATACGTAGAGCTTGTAAAATCTTTGGAAATTTCACAACAAACAATCTTATGAACATCTTCAGTTGCAACTATTTTAGCGCTTTCGGACAACAAAATAAAATATATGCGTGTTAGAATATATAAAAAAAAAATCTAACCGATTCCTAAATATATAATAATAATTTTTTGACTAGCTGACCCGGCCCCGCGTTGCTGTTGCTCAATTATTAAAATATATAAGAATTCATAATAGTTGTTGATAATATGACCAATAAACATCACTTAACGATTTAATTTTTTTTTAAATATAAAAAACTACTGTTTGTAACCTAAATATAAAAGTTAGACATATGATGTCGCTGACATTATTGTAGGCATTATAAAGTTCTACAACTTTTCTCTAGAACTCAATCATATATCTCTCATCGTTAAGGCAGCGTTCGTAAGAAACGTTTTTGTTCGACCGTTTTTTCTCCTACTTTGCAAATCCAACTACCAGAAAAAATTATTTTCATTTTTCGGGTTAATATATAGCCTATGAAACTCACAAATAACGTGGCTTTGTATTGATAAACGAATTTTTTTAAACGGTTTAGCAGATCCAGATTTTACCCCCTACAACCTCACAAATTTTACATCTTTATAAGATTAGTATATACAACACTAGATCTCCTTAATATCTACAGAATAAAACAAAAATAAATAAAAATAAAAGAGTCATTACATCACATGTGAGCCATAATACACCATAAAATATTAATAATACGATATAATGAAATGGATATATCACGTTATATTTTATAAATAGAGTTCTGCGTATCCAATTTACAGTATTCCCATTGCCATTGGTACAAAAAGTGCTCTTTAATTATCTAGCCGTGTCTACTCAGTACTTATCGAAGTCAAAGGGGACTTTCATTTCAACGCTGCCAATAATAGAGACGAGAAAATAATGAGTTTCTGATTAAAAAGATACCCACTCGGCGAGGCGAGATGGAAATAGAACGAGTTGATCATAATAATCTCGAGATGATTGAGATCCGTATCTATACATATAATAAGAATGTAAATGTCCGTACTTTTAAGACTTTTTATGAAAAAAATTGTTGCAGGTGTCTTAGAATAAGTATTAAAATACATTTAAATCACTTTTAGAAATTTCTGTCTGCCTATATGTTTGATTATGACTGCTAAAGTACTGCGTTTACGATAAAACCTCACCAAGAAAATTATAAAGCCTATCCTCGAGGCCCATTTAGTCTTGGTTTCATTAAAATCGGTTCACTCTATCAAAAGTTATCGTAATTTTAATAACGACGCGACTTAAGTACGAGAGAAAAGTTGTTCGTATTTCATAAAACATTTTAAATTAAACAATTTAAATACTTGATCTTTTTGTTTGTCGTAACTTCCGAGGCAATTAATTATATACATTCTTACATTTTATTGTTTTCATTTAATAAATATCTTTACTACTTATAAAAATTACATACGTATTTCTAATAAATAACAAAAATAATGGCCACTCCGAGCAATAATTGTATACATTACAATTGTTATACAGTTCATTATTTAATCAAACTTATGATGGACTGCACAAGCTCAATACAAAATATCAATATTACATGTACACGCGTCGCTAGTCTGGCGCAAGCGCAATACGTCACGAGCATGTCGAGGTCAACGGTGACGCGCGTCCATAAGTTTTCCCCAACAAAAAAATTAACTTAAAAAACCGCTCAACGCTGCTAAACAAGCTTTCACTTCAAAAATAAGCTGTCAAAATACATATAAAACTCATACAATCATTACTATTACGTCATAAGTTTGTCTCAAATCATAACATCTAACGCGTGTTAGACACAGCCCTGATCTCAAGAATATCGTTAATTAATATCTCTCTTATTAAAGTTAATGTTGAATACAAGATAACACTCAATTTAGCAGCTCATTCTCGAGTAAAATGTAAGCAGGGTTGCTGTGAACTCGACTCGACGGAGCACTCACAGAATGGCCAATTTACTATAAGAGCATCGTGAATTTAACTTAATAGGTTGATTACATTTCAGTTTCTACTTCCCTCTTCTACATTCACAATGCAAAAATATATTTTACCATAATTTCGTAAATTATGTATAAATATTTGTAAACAGAAAATTGTATTAAAAATAATTAAGTATACAAAAATAATTTCGATTTCATTAACTCCGTCCGTGACTTATGTTGTTTAATTTAACGATTTAATTGTATCCATAGAGAATCGTGCTGACTATTTTGCTACTATGTTTGAATGAATAGAAACATAAATGGCAGCAAAAATAAGAAAAAATAAATTAGGTTGCCACTTTTTGATATAAGTTTTAACCAGCTCTTTACTTTTTGGCTTTTTATTTTAAATAAATTATTTAGACACAGTTTGAACATACAAGTAACATAAAATTTTTTTAAATATCTATCATATTTATTTTCTTCCATTACTTTTAAACCTTATCATAAACTTCGAGGGACGAATTACTGCCACTATTATAACGATAGGTCGTGGGTGAATTTCTGTGATGACTATCACTGTTAGTTCTAAGTATATCATATATGTACTGTTTCTTTGCTTTGTGACAAATAATATAATACTGGGACACTACTATTATAAATGCGAAAGCACTTCTGTCTGTATTTTACAATTCCACGACTAAATACCTGAAATGATCGTACTGAAATTTGGGATAAATGTGACGTAGAACCTGAAGTCCTGAATATAATGGGTTTAATGGGTCGGCTCGCCCGGGGTAGTACCACCCTCTCATAGAACACCGACGTGAAGTAGCAGTGCTTGCCATTGTTGCGTTTTGTTCGGTCAGTGAGAGCGCCGGAGGCCCACCTCCCCTCCCCTCTCCTCCTCTCCTTCTCTCTCTCCTAATCCTTTTCACCCAAAGGGTGGCAACGCACTTGCGACTCCTCTGGTGTTGTTAGTGTCCACGGACGGTGGTGATCACTTAACAGTAGGTGACCCAACTGTTCGTTTGCCACTTATGACATAAAAGAAAAAGAAAGATATACAAATTATGTGAAATAAGTAACCTAATCACGCTGTCGTGAAATTTGTGTACTCAAATAACTAGATTTTAAGCCGCAATTTTGGTCTACGAGTACAATAAAGATACAATTCACATACATTAGTACTGCAAATACATCTTTATGATACATTTTCTAAGAAATTCTGTTCGTTTGCCACTTCTGACATAAAAGAAAAAGAAAGATATACAAATTATGTGAAATAAATAACCTAATCACGCTGTCGTGACATTTGTGTATTCAAATAACTAGATACAATTCACATACATTAGTACTGCAAATACATCTTTATGATACATTTTCTAAGAAATTCCCGACTTTGTTTAACATACCTAACAGATCAATTCACTCACCGCAATAAAAGGCACTAACATTGTGTAAACGAATATTTCGTATAAACATTTTGTTTGTACATATCAGTTTCTGGGAAAATTACTTGTTTATTCTGCAGACAGTACGTAACATGTGTAGGAATTTCGATAATGAGAAAACGATAGCACTGAAAATAGCTCAAAAGAACTATATTTATCTTTTATCTTAAATCTTATTAAAATTATGTGTAAAAATGTAGAATTTCGTCTTCTCTAGACGTCATTTTATAGTAATAATAACATTTTTTATTATATACACGACTATATAATTAATGAATCACATATATAACACTGATAAATTTGATTACTAACTAGATGAAACGTTGTTGCAAGTACACCTTTTTTAAATTTTATTGTTATCAACCAATCTTCCAGATAATTACTGCCAATATACAGCAGGTTACACAACACAGGGTACAATATTACACGTTTTTACTAATAATTTCAATATCCTAACAAGATGGCGCTCTCTTGTTATAATTTTTCAGGGAGTTTTTGTGGCATCTCAAAATTCATGCTCCGTAGTATTATGTTTTTTTTAAATTATTTTTATTGTAGAACGGCAAAATGACTACACTGTGCCTGATGGTAAACACAGTACAATCCAAAAACAATGGCGACCACCGAGTGACACACTATCCATTGCCGGTCGCTGCTGTCATGCCGGCCTGCGAAAAGTTGGATATGCACAGACTGATCCCGAAACGCGACCCGCAGAAGCGAATTACTATGATGGGCTTTATCGCCATATACATGGTGGTTGCGATCCAGTCAGGCTGTAAAACCCTACCACCCCGCTTTCGCCATTGCCTCGTTATTCAGCAGGGTGCACCACGTGCAGGTGAGGTTGGCTTGGATGTCACAAGTCTTAGATGTTATTATACGACTTTGTATTATACGACACCCCTTACACCCCAAAATCCTTATATCCTATCCACTTTGTGCACAATAACTGTACCATATTACGTAAAATGCCACCAATATGACAAAATATAGACTCAAATAACACAAAATTATCTATAAAATATATAAGCCTCTACATGAAAGACTAGGATTCTGCCACAAACTATAAATACATTAAAATAAATTAAATAAAACATTAATTTAGCTTCAACTTATTTATGGCATCTCGTAAATATGAATTCTACCAGTGGCAGGTGAATCACGCGAGAGTTACTTTATAAATAGTAATAAAATTTTATGCCATTTTGTTCTTCCAAATTAGGCCACTAAATACACAAAGATAAAAACCAAACTTACAGATATCATGCTTTAGATAAACATATATTTGCATAATTGCTAGTGTTAGTTATTATGTTATATTCAAAGTGTTAATACATATAAATTTGCCAGAGTGTTGGCAAAAAGAGAAAATACAAGTTAAAGGCTTAAAACGTAAAGATTTGAAAGATAGACATAGATTTATATGTAAATTCGATTAAGAGTAAGAAAATCTTATTGTTTTAGGTTCCAATATTGCTTCGTATTTCACATAAAGACAAGCCTGCACTATTTAGGTCACCACAGTTTCTTGCTTCCTGTTTCGACTAGGTCAAGGCATTTATTTCCGAACTAGCGCTGCCGTCATACGATTTTCCATTAGGCCTTTTAAGACGTACGGATAGTACATTATATACATAAATTTATGTACTGTATCCTATGGTGTGATTGTTTATTTATATATGTATTATAAAATTATGTAAAGTTGGTCGTTTCTCTTTTATATAAATCTATACTAATATTATAAAATTGGAGGGTTTGTTTAGTTGAACGCGCTAATCTCAGAAACTACTGGTCCGAATTGAAAAATTCTTTCAGTGTTAGATAGCTCATTTATCTAGAAATGCTATATATTATCGTGCTAAGTCCAATAGGAGCGGAGCACCAATGAAAAATGTTTCAAAATCGTTTATTTTTTTTCTTTTGAGAGCTTCTGCTGCGTGTCAGCTTTAGCACAATGTAAGTATTCCACAAAGTCGCGGGCAGAGTGTATAGGCTCGTATATTAATAAATACCAAGATGTCCATATTCTCACTAATATTATAAATATGAACGTTTCTTTGTTTGGTTGTTTGTTATGTTTTAATACCTTAACTACTCAACCGATCTTCATGAAATGTTGCATATACATTGTCAAAGGTTAAAAAAATTCTTACCCCAGAGATAGGTTTATTCTATGTATATTGAAATGAGCGAACGAGTAAGAGTAACATTGTAGCTCATATAAATATTTGTTCATTATTGGTTTTTATCTATATGTTTGTCCGGTTTGATCTCCGAAACAGTTGAATCAATTTTCACGAGACTTTTACTGGTATAAAGACAGCTTTTCATAGTACTATATACATATCGCATAGACGTCAAATATTGGTGACATAATAGCGTTTTAAAAAAATAACATCATCTAGGTATTCAAATCATATAAAGCATATAGTTCCCATGAAAAATAAAACCATTGTCAAGAGAACAAAATCCAAGACACCAACGAATAAATATAAATTCCAAGAATATTAATGTATGTATTCAATTAATAAAAGTATTAAACGTTTTATTTTCTACAACGACATACAAATACCGATTTTATAATCTCTTTTTTAATCTATACATATAAAAATTAAGTGTCTGTATGTGATATCGAAATAACATTTTTCTAATAATTGGGTATGAAAGTATACAGGCTACTGATAACAAAAATGCAATTTTTAAAATGTTTGTCGGTCTGTCTGTCATTTGGTTCCGGGTAATCTCTGAAACGGCTGGACCGATTTTCACGGGACTTTAACTGGCAGATAGCTGACCTTATAGGAAGTCATTTAGGTTATTCTATGTTAGATTAGCTGTTAACCGCGACTACATCAACATGTGCGTTGTACTGGACTCCAAGAATAAATATAATTGAAATTCACATATCTGTTTATATGTATGTAATTTGAATTATATTATGTTTTCGATCATTTGGCGGCCATTTTGTTTTATTTACCTCGCTTTTACATATATACATAACTCAGCAACCATGGTAACATACAAGAATATTGTATCGAGTTCAATGAGCATTATTTAAATTATCGAAAATTAAAAACTGCTTTTCATATCTTGATTTATATTTATGCAAGATTTCAAGACGTTAGCTCATTCATTGTATACAATTCAATATTATAATTATTAATAGTAATTTTGAAGATAGAAGGGGTCTTTCTAAAAAGATATTAGACTATAAACGTATTACTTATTGACAATATGGGTATATTATATCATCATAAAAACATCTTAAAATCATTCTTTCATTGGTTCCTTATACAGTGTAAGTGAGCAATGAGGTAGTTAAGGTTAAGTAAGGTTAAGGGTAAGTAGGTTAAGGTTCCAAATATGTTGCTTATAACCTCATTTGACAGACTCTTAGTATGTTTATATCTAATGTATACGTTACATGTTGTAAGTGTGTGTGTGTGTGTTGTTGTAAGCGTGTCGTAATTACAGTTGTTTTTAAAGAGCATTTCTATAATTGTATATGGTATCACAATTTTATATTACTTTAATACAATTTTTAAAACGAGTGCGGAACATTGGGTACTGCTAGTTATAAATATAACAAACGCATATTTTATTTATAAATTAATTTCTTACGCTTCTCTTCGTTCTAATATTTATGTATGTCTAAGGAGATATGAAAGATAAAATAATTAATTTCCTGAATAATGTGCGTCAATTCAGATTGTAGTATCTGTTTATCCAAATTCAAGAGTAATAGTAACATAAAGGAAAATAATCCCTGTAAATACAGAACAAAATTATTGCCACTATAACGTACAAACTACGCGCTACAAAACGAAGTGCTGCGTAGTAAAATGCTACGGCGTGTACTACGTCATCATATGCTAAGTAACTCCCACTGTTAGTTAAATACTCTTTCTCCAATATTTCTCAACCGTTTTCCTTCGTTTTTGTTAAATATATATTGACGAGCTTCAGTGTTCCTTTTTTTTTTATATAGTTCGTTTTTTTCCATCTTATCGAAACCTGAAAAATTCATGAATTTTGGTCAAATTTCGATCACTACCTTAGTTTAACACGTACCAATATTGTTTCCCATTTTATTAATTACTAACTGGTGACCATGACTTTATGCTCTTGAAATTGTCTTTCTTTTTCACGGAAACTATCTCTTTTATTTGGATTTATGACGGTCTGGCTTTTATTTAGATATTTTTTTTATTGTAGCTCGGCAAAGTGACTGTACTGTGCCGAATGGTAAGCACAGTACAATCCAAAAACAATAGCGACCACCGAGAGACATACTATCCATCGCCGGTCGCCGCTGTCATGCTGGCCTGCGTTAGTATCTCCTCACGTTGCGCTTGAAGGACCCCATGTCATAGGAATCTTGTCCTTACTACGTAAACCTTTTAAAATGTATACCGATTTCCATATAGATATAGGAAAAATAAGAAAAGTTTTAAACATATATTGCAGCAGTGTTTGTTAAAAGTTCAAAACCAATAATAATAATAGCGTTAATTTTACGAGTGGTTCCAATTTAGTAGACGTACAATTTAAACTTACCTACGTATGTATTTGTATATTTGTATATGTATTTGCTTGTATTATTATTTATTATGTTTGTATTATTATTATTATTTTTTATTCTCAGGCTTATGGTGGCCATTGTACAACCAAGGTAGTGAATACCTTTTTGGACAGGCACATTTGTATCTTTTTTTTTTCTAATAATATTTGTATCTTTTTTTTTCTTTTCGATGTTTACTTTTTGTTGTTGTTAGCTGTTTACATGTTATAAGTTCTGTTATATTTATTGTCAATACACCGACTACACGTCCGTACATTAATTAGGGTCGCCATTGAAAATCAGCGCTGCAGTACCACCCAGTTGTGCTGCAGCACTTTGCTGAATGGAGGTGCCTTTGTTGGATATTCTTATAAGCTATGTATATGTTCATCTTGTTGTTTTGATGTTATGCAGCAATAAAGACATTTTCTTTCTTCTTTCTTATTATTATTTTATATTCTATATTTTCTTATATTATTCTTATTTAAGTACTCTCTATTAAATTTTATTGTTAATACTTAACCCCTGCAAAAAATGTAGCGTAAATAATATTCTAAAAAGTGATGTCTGTATCTTTATCGTACTCGCACGAGTCTCCCCAAAATCGCTTAAGCTGTCTGCCAGATTTGCTCGAGTAAACAACAGACCCTTAAATTTTATTTATACGTCTAGGTTGTTAGAACGTCAACGTTAGTTTGCTTTTTGTTCTTATAGTATTATTTGGAAAATAAAATTGCCAAGATTCGATAGTTTCAATAAAATCCAAACAAAGAAAGTAGCTGCGGGATTAACACAAAAAATAAAGACGTCAACCCTCATTTGTTATTATTACATTACATAGACGTTTTTTCGGCTGTATTAAAACCTTTTGCCCGCGGCTTCGCTCGTATTAATATTTTAACGCATTAACTTTAATCGCTTGGGAACAGTAATGCCTTTCTGATTGAAAGGTACCGTATATTATTTTCTGTATCCCCTACATTTATAATATTAGTTTGCGCTAGTTAGGATAATTACCTAGATTTACCGAATACGAAAAAGTACAGTGGTACGGTACGGTTAACGCATAGATAAATAATATTACACACTAGCTGTGACCGCGGCTTCACACGCATTTATTGTAAGGTAAATTTATGTTCGTCCAATCATTTTATTTTCACACAAATTTTATCATTTTTAAAAGTATTATCAATAATTTTTATTCGTTATAAATAGCGAAGGCAATATTTCTTTTTAATAACGGCTAAGAATACATTTAAAAAATCTAATAGTTTTAAGTAGTAAAGTGATTAAAATATGATACATAATTAAATTTCCATTTCAATTATTTCAACGCCGAGTTTTTTTTTGTTACTTTATGCGAAGAATATTGGTTTAAGTTCACCAAAAGAAGGTGTTTTTTTTATATGATTACCGATGTATGGAATTAAAAGTAATCAACAATCTTTTCAATTACAAAATTATATATCAGGCCTACTTTATAGATTTTGATTTTGAGTGAATTATTATGTTATTGTATTTACAGTTGTGTTTACTTTACGCTTATATTTTGTGTCACCAACAACTACATACATATACTAGATGACCCGTGCCCACTTCGTAGGGTGGTAAACATTTAAAACTGTGGCGGTAAAAAACTGCTTTTTGTGACTTAAATGTGAAAGTTAGACATATGCTGTCGCTGATTTTTTCGTATGCATTATCTAGTTCTACAACTTTTCTCTACCTTAATCATATATCGTTATCGTATCATATCATCATCGTTAAGGCAGCGTTCGTAAGACGCGTTTTCGTTCGACCGTTTTTTTTCCGACTTACTATGCAAATCCGACTACCACAAAAAAGTCTTATCATTTTTCGGGTTAATATATAGCCTATGAGACTCACAAATAACATGGCTTTTTGCTGGTAAAAGATTTTTCAAAATCGGTTCAGTAGATCCAGAGGTTACCCCCTACAACTTCACAAACTTTACCTCTTTATAATATTATTAATATAGATGTCGCATGTATTTGCTTACCTTATGGTAATTTCTTCGACACGGACTCCAGATTGATCGAATAATATAATTACATTTAACAATTTGACATTTACAATCTCTGTCCCGTAGTTAAACTCCGCTTTAAACAAATAGGAACTTGACCAACATTGTAAATTCAAAAGCGTTTGTCACCTTAAATATCACACAACATTATATCTGTATGTAGATATATAATTACATACACATACACTCATGCTTACTCAGTAATATTTAGTTTTGTAGTAACTTATATCATAACATAGTATAAAAGATAGACCTCTACCGTGTCTGTCTGTCTGTCTGTTCACGATAAACTCAAAAACTACTAAACGGATTTTCTTGTGGTTTTCACTAGTGGATAAAGTGATTTATTGGGGAGGTTTTGGTATATAATTAGTCAAGGGTTCTTTTATAATAAGGGTGGGACAACGTTTGCCGGGCCCGCTAGTTAAATAAATTACGTCTAACTTACTATAGTTGCTTTTATTGTTGTCTTCTTGTTTACAGAATAGACCTATTGTTTAAAATATGTTTCCCGCAGTAAGTTAGTTACTAGGGTCCATACTGTTAACATATATGACATCCTAGATGTCCCAGGGACTCCGTCCGCGGGGACTTAATGTGAAAATCAGTGACTAATAAAATGCAGATAGCACGTATTAAGTCCATTTACTTATTTACTTTTGATAAAGTGAACCGATTGATTAAAATGAATTGATTAAATGGTAACATTATGCGATACATATTATGATTTTCTTGGTGAGATTTTATCGTGAACGCAGTACTTTAGCAGTAATGTGTGTTCATACAAACAAACAGACAGACATTTCCAAAAATGATTGCAATGTTTTTTATTACTTTTTCCAAGACGCAACAATTTTTTTTACAAAAATCGAAAAAGTACAGACGCGTTTTATATTCTTATTATATGTATAGAATATATATAGATGTTATTGTTTGTTTAAATAATTTAATAGAGGTTAATTATAAACATTAAAAAAATCTTGTAATGTTTAAGTATATCTAAAATTAAACAAGTAAATAAATGAAATAATCAAAAAAAAAATAGAAAAATTGTAAACTTTTTCTAATTTCAAAGCTTCTGAATTTATTAAATTCGCCATAGAAGAATCCGATACCCTGGAGACAACACGGGACACTTTATATAACAAATTAGAAAAAAAAACAGGTCTAATGAAGCGAACGGGTACCAGCTAGTTTTTTTTTAAATAAATGGTACAGTAAACCGATTTCTCTAGCATTTCGTTCGTTGATCTCGCCCGCATCGGATGTCGCGCCGATGGTATCGTCAAAGAACTGTATAACCCAGGTTCACGACACTTTGCATCGCCGGATTATAGAAACAATTACGAAACGCATAATAATTTCCTTCATAACGCATATTAACCGCTGCTCTCACAATTAGCCAGGACTTGCATGTTCGAAAGATTATGTATCTTCAAACCAGAGGCCGCAAGTTTTGGCCAAGTTTATGTTAATTAAACGATGTCCCAGAGTATCCGCTATCAGTGAGAGATAATTACAGAACTAAATAACTGATATTCGAGAAATAAAACATTTCATTAATGTTCAGCATCACATTTGAAGATATCTTAATTTTTGGATACTTCACGTGCCGTTATATTAAATTGATGTAATTGTTCTTCGCGGAAATCTATCTTAGTCTGGCAACAGAAACAAAGAAACGTTATATAAACGATGTATTCAGTTATTATATTACCATTACATAGTATAAAATAAAGTCCCCTACCGCGTCTGTCTGTCTGTCTGTTCGCGATAAACTCAAAAACTACACAACGGATTTTCATGCAGTTTTCACCAGTGGATAAAGTGATTCATGGGGAACGTTTTGGTATATAATTTGTCAAGTTATATTTAATCAGGGCGGGACAACGTCTGCCGGGCCCGCTAGTATATATATATATAAACCAGTCATCCATATAATTTTCTAAAACAAAAAGAATAACCAATACGTACATTTGTACCTAAGAAGTTAATACATGACACCTTCGTGTACTATTACGACTGGAGTTTCTTAGTATAAGCAATTCCAATTACCTATTTACGTATCTTACTTAGTAAAGATATATATTTAAACTGTACAGTCTTGTATTAAATTACCTGTTCATGGAAATGAGACAAAATTTTACATTATATACATGTCAATAATAATTAGTTAATTAAATATATGGTGTCATTGTTATAAAATATGTTTAAATTATTGGTACGTTATCAGGAGGCTGACCACGTTGCCACATTTTATGGCAATGCTTTTACGCTGACCGAGTTCTACATATAATGCTATAGCCAAATACCAGCCTTATGCTTGTATAGGATATGATAATAATATAGTATAGTATATTTGTATGATTATACTTTCCTGCAAATTTTTATACCTCAAAACATATTTTTCAAAGATTGCTATTAACGCAACCTTATTATAAAATCTTTTTTAAAGCACTCAACGTGTAATTATTAAAACTCATTGTTATTTATAAATTCGGAATAAAATAATGGAAAAGAAACTAAACTAAAAGACTCGTCGATCGATAGTGTCGACCATATTTACTTCTTATAAATATTTTTCTTTGATTATTATAATTGAAGATTATGTATCTTCAAACCAGAGGCCGCAAGTTTTGTCCAAGTTTATGTTAATTAAACGATGTCCCAGAGTATCCGCTATTAGTGAGAGATAATTACAGAACTAAATAACTGATATTCGAGAAATAAAACATTTCATTAATGTCCAGCATCACATTTGAAGATATCTTAATTTCTGGATAGTTCACGTGCCGTTATATTAAATTGATGTACGTGTTCTTCGCGGAAAACTATCTTAGTCTGGCAACAAAAACAAAGAAACTTTATATAAACAATGTATTCAGTTATTACTTTGTAAACCAGTCATCCAAATAATTTTCTAAAAAAGAAAGTATAACTAATACGTACATTTGTACCTAAGTAGTTAATACATGACACCTTCGTGTACTATTACGACTGGAGTTTCTTAGTATAAGCAATTCCAATTACCTATTTACGTACGTTACTTAGTAAAGATATATATTTAAACTGTAGAGTCTTGTATTAAATTACCTGTTCATGGAAATGAGACAAAATTTTACATTATATACATGTCAATAATAATTAGTTAATTAAATATATGGTGTCATTGTTATAAAATATGTTTAAATTATTGGTACGTTAACAGGAGGCTGACTACGTTGCCACATTTTATGACAATGCTTTTACGCTGACCGAGTTCTATATATAATGCTATAGCCAATACCAGCCTTATGCTTGTATAGGATATGATAATAATATAGTATAGTATATTCGTATGATTATACTTTCCTGCAAATTTTTATACCTCAAAACATATTTTTCAAAGATTGCTATTAACGCAACCTTATTATAAAATCTTTTTTAAAGCACTCAACGTGTAATTATTAAAACTCATTGTTATTTATAAATTCGGAATAAAATAATGGAAAATAAACAGACTCGTCGATCGATAGTGTCGACCATATTTACTTCTTATAAATATTTTTTTTTGATTATTATAATTTTATCATTAAATGTATCATAAATTAAACAAAATAAAATCTTTTTTAAAGCACTCAACGTGTAATTATTAAAACTCATTGTTATTTATAAATTCGGAATAAAATAATGGAAAAGAAACTAAACTAAAAGACTCGTCGATCGATAGTGTCGACCATATTTACTTCTTATAAATATTTTTCTTTGATTATTATAATTGTATCATGAAAACGATTTAAATAAAACAAATTTGTTATTTTTCAACAACATGCTGTAACTATTATTTTTGGTTCATCGAGTCGGATAAGATTCTATAAAAAGGTTGCGTTAACAGTAGATTTTGACAATTCAACAGATACGATTGCATTAGTTCAATGAACCACCCGCACAGTGTTACTTTGCTATCGTGAGTAATCAGGTTCTGACTGTTCACTACAATAGTCAATGCCCTTTGACATTGAAGACCAGTTTACGCGGTTGTAGGTTTCGATTAATCATTATTATTGACAAATTAAAATACACCTATTTACAATATTGCGTTTTTTTTTGTTCGTATGTGTTTCTATGTTATAAATAAATCGTTTCACACACAGCGGTTTGATTCCAAAGCAATTATAACCAATATTATGGTAAGTAAAAGCTTATATATTACATATATACTAGCGGGCACGGCGGACGTTGTCTCGCCCTGATAATAACAAAAAAATCTTGACAAATTATATACCTAAACCATCCCCATGAATCACTTTATCTACTGGTGGAAATCATATGAAATTCAGTTCCGTAGTTTTTGAGTTTATCGCGAACAGACAGACATAGTAGAGGACTTTCTTTTATAATAGTGATAATATGAGTAGATATTTCATTGAAGACGAAGTTACTTGATTACCGGTCAACCAACGACGCGTTTTTTTAGTTGTTTTAGTTAAGTAAATATTTCGTTCTCTCTATTACTTTTTACATATACGTTGCACAAATAGAGTCAAACGTTTTTTGTTGCAGTAAGACGTGATAGCGGTCAATTGTTCAATGGTTCAACCACCTATAGATCCCTCAATTCATCCCAATCCTGTGTAGTTTCTAGCGAATAGCTACTTCAAACTAATGTATATCTATCTCCAATATATCAATCCATAGTTATTTGGGCCGAGCAATCCGATAATGATAAGTTAGTCGTCCAAGTATGATATTTTGACCGTCCGATCCTCTCTCATTTTCTATGAGTGACTAAGGCATTCGGAGCTATAACATTTTATTTCCCAGGAGATATTGGACTCAGCTACCAGCTCATCATTCTTGGCATTAAGGAATGCTTCATAAGCATTACAAAGAATTTGAAATTACGTGTCTAAATGCAGTCTCTTACTTTTAGTACATCGTCATTAAAAAGCATAATTTAATGTTTAAATACGAAAAAACTTTTACTGAAAATGCAAAACAGCGGTTTGTTTGTAATATTTTAACATAATTGCTGCCATGTACTCCGTCAAGGCTGCCGTCACGAGAAAGTTCATCAAACAGCCAACGGAAAAACAACCTTATATTTAACGGGGTAAAAAAGCTCTCAGTATAATTGTTGGTAATAAATCGTAGGCTTTAATTGCGTTTACAAAAGCAGTTAACAATTGTTAGGACGTAACAATAATATAACTACGAGAATATTTTGTTTAGATTTTCCCATTGTTGCTATTTAAAAGTGAATTAAAAAATATATGTATATATAGATATATAATTCTTCACCGTCCCTTATATGTACGAGCTTTATTACTCAGCTGCTTCTGTGGATATTTTTCTATTTTAGTGATAATTAACAAATTTTTTTTCGAAATGTCTACCTCGGCCTGTCAAAGTGTTTACAGCATCACCGGATTACTAAGGCGAGCGCTTAAGGCACTCAGCCGATTTTATTCAGGCAACTAGCTCAAGGGTGCACAGCTAACCTCGCCTTGGGCTGAAATCCCGGATCTCATCTAGCTAAACTATTTTAAGCTATTCATACATATAATTGTTTGTGAGTCATACAATTGAAATTGTATGATACACGAACGTTTACATGTATATCGTAAATGAAACGAACTAAACTACTCGATTCAGTTCGAATAAGGGAAAAATAAAATCCTTCCACCATGTATGGAATGCTACGTGCACGCATTCCATGTGAGGTAATCTCATGTGATTACAAGTGATGTGGGTGAGTCACTGTATCGCGATAGTAACAGCTCGGGGGCTCCATCCGGGGAAGACCTAGGCTCGAGATGTTACCGGGAGAAAGGCGACGTATGTGCGGGATCGATAAAATAACAAGAAATATCCTATGCCTCATTACAGGTTATAATTAATTGATTTATATCTCAAAGGTCATCAGAATTTGAAACAGAACGTACAAAAGATTTAGTATAGGTTATACTAGTTCTGTTTTATTGTATACCAAGATATTGTACATATTCGCATATTGTACATATCGCGAAAAACTCAAAAACTACAGAATGGATTTTCATGCGATCACTGAAATGATTAATTAATGGGGAAGGTCTAGTATAGTCTAGGTCTATATGATTTGTTAAGTTTTTGAAGTTAAACTTCTTTTGGCGTGTTAGGGAAAAATGACGGGAGTAAATTTTTACGATGAGCGCACACACCGTCACGAAAAACCGACACCCTGAAGTTAGCTATAGTCAACATTTTGTTTCTTTGTATTTGTCGTTTGTATTATAACTTTCAATGTAATAAATACCTTTTTTTTTCTATATATAGCGTGAGGATTCGCGTACATTTACTAATTTATATCGGTAACACTATCGGCTGAAGGTGAATGGAGACCTCGTGAGGAAACCTGAACCTGTTCTTGTAGTGTGGTACTACAAGTATGTGGGAAAGCATAGAACTGTGTATTTCTTGGAGCTTAAAATCGGATGAGGCCTATATGGCCCTGTAGTAGGTCTCTTACAGGCTGATATGATGATATAGCGAGATATTACCCTATTCCTAACTAATATTACAAATGCGAATGTTGAATGCGAATGACTACTCAACTGACGGTCATGAAATTTTATATACACGTTGTTTTATATACACCTGACGGGTACAGAAAATGACACGGACAACTTTTCGCCTAAAAAAAAGTGTTCCCGGGGATTACGTCCAATTCATATTAACTAAAAGATAGTTACCTATACATTTACCTATACAATTTCTTGTTTACCGATCATTTTCACATAACAGAGTTTAATTCACTTATGTATTTATACACAAGAATAGTTAAATGAATTTAATAATGAAAATAAAGAGGATGAAATAAGGTTACGTCCTTCGTTCCTTATTGCCCGGGCTATATAACTCCGTCATACAATTACAGCTTTAGCGCCGAAGCAATAAAAGGTTACGATTGATTCGTAGGCGCTAATGTGTAATAACCCTTAACACATATACCTACATATTATACTTGTATACGATAATCGTGATATCACCTAACGGGATATATACAAAGGGCTCACTTATTATCCAATTACCTATGAACATGTTTGTAATAAATAAGTCATATATCTTATTATTTTATTGGTGGTAGAGCCACACTGAAACTATTATTGGTTTCAGCATGAATGGGTCGGCTCGCTCGGGGTAGTACCACCCTCTCATAGAAAACCGACGTGAAGTAACAGTGCTTGCATTGTTGCGTTTCGTTCGGTCAGTGAGAGCGCCGGAGACCCATCTCCCCTCCCCTCTCCTCTCTCCTCTCCCTTTCCCTCCCCTAACCCTTCCCTCCGAAAGAGGGCAACGCACTTGCGACTCCTCTGGGGTTATTAGTGTGTATGGATGGTGGTGATTACTTAACAGCAGGTGACCCACCTATTCGTTTGCCACCTATGACCCAGTCAAACTTTAAAACCCTACCCCGCTTTCGCCATTGCCTCGTTCGTTATTCAGCAGGTTGCACCACGTGCAGGTGAGGTTAGCTTGGATGTCTCAAGTCTTAGATGTTATTCGACACCCCTTACACCCCAAAATTTATAAAATATTTGATGTCACACCAGGGAATTGGTGATATAACTGTGACCACCTGTGACGAGGACAGGAACTTTTTCAATTAGTGTAACGTAATATATGAATGAATCTTTTAAAATTTGAATTTAATACTTTTTACTTAGAAAAGCCAGTTGCAATAATGGACCAATAAACGCTTGGTGATGTATTCTCAATATGAGAGTAGCAGCCGTGACTTTACCATGATGTTTCCTTAACAGATAACTTAGTCTCAATTTAAAATTCAAACCCGTCAATTGACGCCATGTTTAAACATGCTACCACAGAATTATAATCGCTTCCAATCAAAAAATTACTATTATATACCTTCATGTATATATATAACTAAATGATGCGCGCAGTGGTGGATTTACCAGTAGGTTGAGTAGGCTGGAGCCTAGAGCGGCAGATTTTAGGGGTGGCAAATTTAGGGCTAAATTTTTTTGTGCCTTACCTAAAATTAAAAAGTTTCTCAATTATAATTCTAGAATGTGACCCATCGAGACCATAGTTCACAATCATAGTAATTACCGAAAAAGGATGGTGTAAGTACCGTAGCCCGGTGAAGCTGTTAAGACCCTACTGGGTCAATAGCGTAGTCAACTCGAAAAAAAAAAAGGTGGTGTAAGTAGGTAGATAAAGCATACACAATAATATTGCCACTTCACTGGCAGAGAAAAAGTATTATAATTAATATAATTATGAACTAGGATATCAAATTGTAGAGATACTTAGGGTCAGCAAAAATTGAATAGCCTACAGGCGGCAGACTTGTAAATCCGCCACTGGATGCGCGCGAGTTTGTCCACGTGAAAATAATCGACTGAACACTAGTATAGTTTTAGTTATTGACTTGCTAGTTGAGAGTGATATCTAACCAGGTTATAATAAGACAATCTACTATGAACTATCGCCATACATTGCTGTTATCACAATGTTCGGAAAACATCGACACGATTGACAAACATACTACCATCATTGCTTCATAAGAACCCAGCAATCGATTACGTTACAAGAAACAACAACGTATGCTATGGAAGGGGCGAGTCATACACTTGGTGACGTCACGGGTATAGAAAATACTAAAACTCTTAAACTTGAACTCTAACGATAAACTATAGTACATTAGTAACTCTATTAATGTTTTTATAAGGCTTCAATTCGTTTGTATCACTTTTTGGCACAAGTTGTCGAACGATTTCACGCTTGTAGTATCTACGACGTAGTGCGTCGGTCGCCTTTGACTGACGCTTTCAGGTCAATACCGCCTTTGAGGCTTTGAATAAGTTCAAAGTCCATGGGCACATGATTATAAAATTTTGTATCGTTGATCAGATTTGTCTTGATTTACAAATTTTCTAAAATATATAATTTTATGGAAAAAATCATTTAAAGAGGATAAATACAAATAATAATGGCATTCTTCTATATGGCATTCATATAGTTACGTCTAATTAAAATAGAGTTCCTTTAAGGCCTAGAAAACAAACCTCAAAACTACTGAATTTATCGGCATAGGGCTATGACCATTCGATGTGTAATTTTTCGTGGATAATTCGATAATTGCTTACCCTTTGGATTCGATTGACCCTTTGTCATCAGGAATTAATACACTTACATTTATTTTTATTATAGCACGGTACAATGACTGCCCTGTGCTTAATGGTAAGCACAGTACGATCCAAAAACAATGGCGAACACCGAGTGACACACTATCTATCGCCGGTCGCCACTGTCATGCCGGCCTGCGAAAAGCTGGATATGCACAGGCTGATCCCGAAACGCTACCCGCAGAAGCGAATCACTATGACGGGCTTTTTCGCCATATACATGGTAGTTGCGACCCAGTCAAACTTTAAAACCCTACCCCGCTTTCGCCATTGCCTCGTTCGTTATTCAGCAGGTTGCACCACGTGCAGGTGAGGTTAGCTTGGATGTCTCAAGTCTTAGATGTTATTCGACACCCCTTACACCCCAAAATTTATAAAATATTTGATGTCACACCAGGGAATTGGTGATATAACTGTGACCACCTGTGACGAGGACAGGAACTTTTTCAATTAGTGTAACGTAATATATGAATGAATCTTTTAAAATTTGAATTTAATACTTTTTACTTAGAAAAGCCAGTTGCAATAATGGACCAATAAACGCTTGGTGATGTATTCTCAATATGAGAGTAGCAGCCGTGACTTTACCATGATGTTTCCTTAACAGATAACTTAGTCTCAATTTAAAATTCAAACCCGTCAATTGACGCCATGTTTAAACATGCTACCACAGAATTATAATCGCTTCCAATCAAAAAATTACTATTATATACCTTCATGTATATATATAACTAAATGATGCGCGCAGTGGTGGATTTACCAGTAGGTTGAGTAGGCTGGAGCCTAGAGCGGCAGATTTTAGGGGCGGCAAATTTAGGGCTAAATTTTTTTGTGTCACCTAAAATTAAAAAGTTTCTCAATTATAATTCTAGAAAGTGACCCATCGAGACCATAGTTCACAGTCATAGTAATTACCGGAAAAGCAGGTGAGGTTAGCTTGGATGTCTCAAGTCTTAGATGTTATTCGACACCCCTTACACCCCAAAATTTATAAAATATTTGATGTCACACCAGGGAATTGGTGATATAACTGTGACCACCTGTGACGAGGACAGGAACTTTTTCAATTAGTGTAACGTAATATATGAATGAATCTTTTAAAATTTGAATTTAATACTTTTTGTAGTTTCCATGAAATAACAAAATTATTTTCACATGGACAAACTCGCGCGCATCCAGTGGCGGATTTACAAGTCTGCCGCCTGTAGGCTATTCAATTTTTGCTGACCCTAAGTATCTCTACAAGATGCGCGCGAGTTTGTCCACGTGAAAATAATTTTGTTATTTCATGGAAACTACAAGTATTATTTGGTTTAATCGTAGGCAAAATTTTATTTCTTTAATTTTATTCTACCCATGAGTGCTTAGGCACTGTTACTTACTGCGTCATTAGTGCAGTCGGAAAATATTCAGTTAACATATCAGAAAAATACAGAAAAATAAGAATTTCCGAAGAATATGTCAAAACGACATTAACATAAATAGAACCGAGGGCATAAATTAGTACACTATATAGCATCATATATGTACAACATATATATTAACCCTAATGTAAGTTCTAATATAATATATTGATTCTAATATAAAATAATAGTTAATTGTAGAAGAATATGGAAGTGATATTAATTACAAAAAACGTATATGAAATGGTGTCTGTTAAACAGTTTAAATATTATTTAATATTTAAATTAATAAAACAAATTTATTAAAATAAAATTATCATATAAAATTTTCGACTGATGTATATATGTAAACATTTATCTGATTTAATTAAAATACTATATACGTGGTATGAAATAGCATTAATTATAAATGAATCAATTGTAAGCCGCTTCCGCACCTTAATTTATTTGATTTCGGTAAAGCCTCATAAATTAAGTTAAGCGGTGACGCTACAGTTGATGTTTACGTAGTATCACGTGGTCGACTCACCGGTCCGAGGCTTTCGAAGCCGTGACGTAGCGCGATCTCATGGGCTTCCTCGTCGTGGACGGACCTCTTGAACCGCACCAAGAATGAGTTGGTGAAGACCTCCCGAGACGCGGTTGCCGCGAACAGCACGGTTACAGTCAAGCATCGTAGCCACATGTTATCACCGTGACCGGTTGCCATTCGATGTGTAATTTTTCGTGGATAATTCGATAATTGCTTACCCTTTGGATTCGATTGACCCTTTGTCATCAGGAATTAATACACTTACATTTATTTTTATTATAGCACGGTACAATGACTGCCCTGTGCTTAATGGTAAGCACAGTACGATCCAAAAACAATGGCGAACACCGAGTGACACACTATCTATCGCCGGTCGCCACTGTCATGCCGGCCTGCGAAAAGCTGGATATGCACAGGCTGATCCCGAAACGCTACCCGCAGAAGCGAATCACTATGACGGGCTTTTTCGCCATATACATGGTAGTTGCGACCCAGTCAAACTTTAAAACCCTACCCCGCTTTCGCCATTGCCTCGTTCGTTATTCAGCAGGTTGCACCACGTGCAGGTGAGGTTAGCTTGGATGTCTCAAGTCTTAGATGTTATTCGACACCCCTTACACCCCAAAATTTATAAAATATTTGATGTCACACCAGGGAATTGCAATTTCCTGGTGTGACATCAAACATTTTATAAAGTTTGGGGTGTAAGGGGTGTCGAATAACATCTAAGACTTGAGACACCCAAGCCAACCTCACCTGCATGTGGTGCACCCTGCTGAATAACGAACGAAGCAACGGCGAAAGCGGGATGGTAGGGTTTTAAAGCTTGACTGGGGCGCAACCACCATGTATATGGCGAAAAAGCCCTAGTGATTCGCTTTCCGGGTAGCGTTTCGAGATCAGCCTGTGCATATTCAGCTTTTCGCAGGCTAGCATGACAGTGGCGACCGGCGATGGATAGTGTGTCACTCGGTGGTCGCCATTGTTTTTGGATTGTACTGTGCTTACCATTAAGCACAGTGCAGTCATTATGCCGTGCTACAATAAAAAAAATGTAAATGTATTAATTCTTGATGATAAAGGGTCAATCGAATCCAAAGGGTAAGCAATTATCGAATTATCCAAGAAAAATTACACATCGAATGGTCAAAACCCTATGCCGATAAATTCAGTAGTTTTGAGGTTTGTTTTCTAGGCCTTAAACGAACTCTATTTTAATTAGACGTAACTATATGGATGCCATATAGAAGAATGCCATTATTATTTGTATTTATTCTCTTTAAGTGATTTTTTCCATAAAATTATATATTTTAGAAAATTTGTAAATCAAGACAAATCTGATGAACGATACAAAATTTTATAACCATGTGCCCATGGACTTTGAACTTATTCAAAGCCTTAAAGGCGGTATTGACCTTAAAGCGTCAATCAAAGGCGACCGACGCGCTACGTCGTAGGTACTACAAGCGTGAAATCGTTCGACAACTTGTGCCAAAAAGTGATACAAACGAATTGAAGCCTTATAAAAACATTAATAGAGTTACTAATGTATTATAGTTTATCGTTAGAGTTCAAGTTTAAGAGTTTTAGTATTTTCTATACCCGTGACGTCACCAAGTTTATGACTCGGCCCCTTCCATACCATACTTTGTTGATTGTTGTAACGTAATCGATTGCTGGGTTCTTATGAAGCAATGATGGTTGTATGTTTGTCAATCGTGTCGATGCTTTCCGAACATTGTGATAACGCCAATGTATGGCGATAGTTCATAGTAGATTTTCTTATTATTACCTGGTTGGATATCACTCTCAACTAGCAAGTCAATAACTAAAACTATACTAGTTCAGAAAAATACAGAAAAATAAGATTTTCCGAAGAATATGTCAAAACGACATTAACATAAATAGAACCGAGGGCATAAATTAGTACACTATAAAACATCATATACGTACAACATATATAACAACGTATAACCTTAATGTAAGTTCTAATATAATATATTGATTCTAATATAAAATAATAGTTAATTGTAGAAGAATATGGAAGTGATATTAATTACAAAAAACGTATATGAAATGGTGTCTGTTAAACAGTTTAAATATTATTTAATATTTAAATTAATAAAACAAATTTATTAAAATAAAATTATCATATAAAATTTTCGACTGATGTATATATGTAAACATTTATCTGATTTAATTAAAATACTATATACGTGGTATGAAATAGCATTAATTATAAATGAATCAATTGTAAGCCGCTTCCGCACCTTAATTTATTTGATTTTGGTAAAGCCTCATAAATTAAGTTAAGCGGTGACGCTACAGTTGATGTTTACGTAGTATCACGTGGTCGACTCACCGGTCCGAGGCTTTCGAAGCCGTGACGTAGCGCGACCTCATGGGCTTCCTCGTCGTGGACGGACCTCTTGAACCGCACCAAGAATGAGTTGGTGAAGACCTCCCGAGACGCGGTTGCCGCGAACAGCACGGTTACAGTCAAGCATCGTAGCCACATGTTATCACCGTGACCGGTTGCGGCTGACTGAGGCCCAACTCCCGCTGACGTCACTGTATATCGACCGTGGGCCCACGCATGCGCCACCCCGACCTTTCAATCACTCTTTACAGATTACGAAAGTTACACGAACGTTTCAGATGAGGCCACTTAGATTTATTCACTGTTTCCCTTAACTCGTCTTTGTCAGGGTGCTAACTCCTTTTGTTTCGTTAGGGTTTATATACTGGCATACCTTAACAAAGATTTAAAAATCGTTGATTAAATGTTTAAAACTTGATAGCGAATTTAAGACTATCTTTTATAAGTACATTCTAACATTTGTAAGGTTCAGAAGTAATGTTATCAAGTATCTAAAAAAATGTATGTGTGTAGTTCACATTCGATAGAATTGTCCCGTCAAAAAGAAAGCGAGTAGAGCGTATGTATCCCTGTTCTCCAATACCTGAAAGCAAGCAAGACACTGCTCCCACTCTACCCGGCATAGTGTTTAATGCCGTCACTTTCTGTGACACAAAAAATTGCGGATCAGAAGTTACAAGCCCTCCCATAAGAAGTTTTACTTCAAAAGTTTCGCTTTAAAAAACAACCCTAAAGATTAAGGATCAAGTAATCGATTATATGAGTGCAAGTCCAAATCGCGACTGGAAATATTAACAAATGAAAACGTTCACAAACTTTCCAATCGTTAGTATTGAAGATTGGATCTTAGTTTTATGTGTCTGGTTTTGATGTGCAGAAAATCTATTAAAAAATATTTTCGATCCTTAAATTGTAAACTTGTTGAAATTGCGAATTTATCATGAAAAGTTTGGGCATTTAAGTTATATGTAGGTTACGAGAATTTACCTACTAAAACTCTTATACTGGTGGGCTTAAAAGTATGAAATTATGTACGAGAGTTTCTTATATAACGCTGGTAAGCACTAAGGCATTCAAAAAGAAAACTCTCCTTAGAGGATTAGTAATAGAAAGTTTCTTGTAATGTTGCCGATGGAAAATCCCACCAGAAACACGAACACTAAAAATGGTCTATGAAAATACCAAGTGAGTAATATTATTCATGTATTTCTAAACTTAAAAAATAATGTATACAACAACACCGTTGCAGATTTCTGTTATACTTTATAGGTATTAAACGTTTAACCACAATCTCATCTGATATGAAATGAGGATTTGGTCTAAGATGGAAGATTTTGTAGGTGGTAGAGCCACGCTGAAGCTATTACTGGTTTCAGTATGAATGGGTCGGCTCGTCCGGGGTAGTACCACCCTCTAGCAGAAAACCGACGTGAAGTAACAGTGCTTGCATTGTTTCGTTTCGTTCGGTCAGTTAGAGCACCGGATAACCCACTGAACACGGTATAAACCAAGCCATCATCTCTTCAGAAAAATATAGTTAAAAATACCGTCAATACCACTTTGATAAACATTAAGTAAACATTAGATAATTAGATTTGCATTTGCTACACGCATTCAGGCTAAATACGAACACAATCAGTAGCGAAATAAATCAGAAAGAAAAATAGCATCACCATGTATCATATTAGCAACACTATCAGTACTAACATCGATCTCAAAACGATCACTGAGGGAGCGAAATGTGTAATCGATTGTGGCCTTTACACGTTGGTCTTGAACATTTTAAATTAATTATAACTTTTGTATTTTCCAACTACATACCCATTTGTTCAACCATCCGCTAAGGTCGTGTTTAACCGTCAGCGGACGATGTATTTAATTACTTCTAGGTGTTTCACTGACTAATATGTCGCTTTTTCTATCACTCGTCTTAGATCTAATTTTTCAAGTACATGTCGTGCAAATATAATCAAACGTTTTTTGTTGCAGTGGAATTGCAAATTAACGTCCACTCTAATACATACTTACACATTTAGTATCGCCTCAAGCTTGCAACTCGGAAGTCATTTGAATGTTTTACCATATTCTTTAAGTTCAATGAATATTTATTGTCAGAAGTATAAGTATTTTGGATATGCAATAATAATATTTCTAGTATTCAAACGTCTCATGACTGGGCTTCAAGGGAAAACAAATCACCTAGTCAACCTATGACTTACTAATCATTTCAAACACCAACGATACAACATACCTGAATTTTCTAACTAAATTTTTCACTACAACAATAGCTCTCAATTGTTGAGGTTTCAAATACGAAAAAATAATCAATTTTATTTCCTGAAAGGCACGTATAAACGTGAAACAGAAGAGTCAACAATAGACTCGATCAGGTTCATCGACATATTTTTGTTATTGATTTTTTAAATTAAACAAGTACTCGTTTTTATCTGCGACATTACTGACGTAAATGTAGATTGGACTTATCCCTCGGGATACGAACGGTCTTTTTTTCGGGATGAGAAGTACCCTACAGTCCTATCTGAATCCCTAACGAAATGTATGCAAAGTTTCATGTTTATCGGCTGAGTAATTAAAGCGTATAAATAAAATTATATTGGCAATTATGAATTGGTACTATTTAGTTGTTGATTACAACTTTTAGTAAATGTATAAAAACTGAGATACTTCCAGTAATGACTCACATAATAAATGATCCAATTTAAAAGTCTCTCGTCACAAAACTTGCTTCACATTATCCTTGAACTTAATATTGGTACATCGATAATGAGCTTACGAACCTTATTGTAAAACCTAAAAAACCTTTGTTGCTCTTACTGAGTCTAATCTTTTAGACTTACTGTGATGATTATTTCATAGCATTTAACAACTTATACCAGTCCGTTTACAAGTTTAAATTTACTTCAGTTTGTATGAACTATATATTTATGTATATAATAGTATTCAAAAATGTATTAGGGGGAGGGACAAAGGTGGTAGAGCCATGCTATAGCTATTATTAGTTTCAGCATGAATGGGTCGGCTCGCCCGGGGTAGTACCATCCTCTCATAGAACACCGACGTGAAGTAAAAGTGCTTTTCGCATTGTTGCGTTTCGTTCGGTCAGTGAGAGCCTACCTCCTTCCCCCTTTCCCTTCCTATTTCTCCTTTCCATACCCCTCCCCCATACACAGGCTGGCAACGCATTTGCGACTCTACTGATGTTGCTGGTGTCTGTGGACGGTGGTAATCACTTAACATCAGGTGACCCACATGTTCGTTTGCCACCTATGATATTAAAAAAAAACACACACCAAGAGGTGCTTGGCGACAGCTTTTCAACTTGAGGGTGGTAGCTTAGAAAAAACTCTACTAATATGCTGTGGCTCAAAAGTTCCGACTCAGTTGCTAGGATAGGAACTGACGTCCATCGACGCGGTGTCCGAAAACGCTACCAACTAAACTATCATCGCTTCAAAACCTTATACACTTTTTACTTGTAGGTATTTTCTCTCTATCAACATTTATTCTAACACGAATAACTCATCTACAAATATATACACAAAAAATGATTTAATCATAACAGAGAATAAACCAAGTTTACGATCCTAATTTACTTACATCATTTCAGTGTGGAATAACCCTTTCTCACGACATTCGTTTCAAGGACACAGGCTATATTGATAAGTTAATACACAAGGGAAATTTCGCTTATGTAAGCCTCAACTAGTTTCCTTATATAAAAGCTACTAGCTTCTGCCCTCAACTTTGTCCGCGTGGATTAGTGACTTTGGGCTAACGCTGACTTTATCTCGCGATTTCGTGTACGTAGAAGGTGAAAATATTTTTACGTTAACCTCAATTTTGAAATATTTTTAATTGGTGCTCCGCTCCTATTCGTCTTAGCTTGATGATATATATAGCCTTCCTCGATAAATTAACTATCTAACACTGAAATAATTTTTCAAGCCGGACCAGTTGCTCCTGAGATTAACGCGTTCAAGCAAACAAACTCTTCAGCTTTATAATATCAATTAGTATTGATTTGATTTTATCGCTTAAATGAGTACAAGACGGTTGCTAAATTTAAAAAAATATAGCCGGTCGACTTAGAAATTCCGTAGATACTTAATAAATTTTTTTTAGTAAATAGCAACATTAACTAAACATGTCTAAATATAATTAGTTATTGATATAATTATATAACATCTTAAAAAAGCAATGCCATAAAGAGTTTACACTGTATCTTAATACACAATTAACTGTGTAATAGTTGAAAACTTTATAAGAAACACCTTGAGAATTTTTTTTTTTCTAATCGACTACGCTATTGACCAAGCAAGGTCTTAACAGCTTCACCGGACTACGCCTTGACAATAGTTTCTTGTTCTTGCAAATGAAGATGCAGATACAGCCAGTTATATAAATAAATGGTTTAAATAAAACAACACAACTTAATTTATTCGTGTAATACCTATATAATGTGCCGCCGTACATATACGTTCGCATAAATATATTGTGCTAGATGTGTTCCCAGTTTCCCACGCATTTATTGTTATTCGTTAATAAACGTTTTAAATAAAACAACATAATTTAGACGTGTAATACCGGCATAATGTGTGCTGACGTATGGATACGCTTCCGTGAATATATTATACTAGATGTGTTCGCATTTATTGCTTTTTTTCCTTTTATTATTTGTTGCAATTACTATATATCCTAATAAATAGTTGAATTATAACCATGTGGATATTGTAAGAATATTCTACACGTTTAAATATCTACCCATACCAATTTTTATGGCGATCAATTGTACATTACTGTAGTTGATTTTCTGTAGAGCCACTTAGTACGAGCCATAGAGTAACAAACCTGCGTGTAGTTAAAAGCGGTTTCATAATTCTATGGTACGAGCTATGTGACATAAATAGCATAAAGAAAAAATACTTACTTGTACTAACGTTCCTGGTGGTTTGTGAAACGGTATTAGGGTTTATTAATGTCTAATTAATTAATCTGACTAGGGCTGTCCTCTTCAATCTTTTTGGCCGCTCTGAATATAGCCATGAGTTGGAACTTACGCGTAATATAGCCAAGAGTTTAATACAAAACAAAGTTATAATATTGTTATACGACTTTAAAATTGGCATTTATTTATACTTAAGTTGTTTCGATGTTATACATATAATACGTATTTATGCTTAAATTTCAGTCCTGCCCTACTATATTCAGAGCGGTCAAAAAGTTTGGCGCACAATGTATACCAAAATTACTAAAATCAAATGTTGTAAATATTGTTATAGATTAAATTAGATACTACAAAAAATCTTACATATTAAAAATAAATTAAGATCCTGTTATAAAGAGCAAAAATTATATCATACCAAACCACTCTTTTCATAATACACCTATACTAAACTGATTGGCAATTTTCTTCAATCAAAATTCAAACAAATTACCTACTCGAACACCAAACATGCTATTTATCGGAGTGTCGTAAAAATAAACATTAAAGCCATGAAATTCCATAAAATAATCGACCATTTCAAAGCAATGACTGCCAATAAATTATTCTTAATTGTATTTCTTATAGAGCTATTTCCTAAAAACATTAATAACGATATGGAGCCGTTCATAGTGGATGGTATTTCATCGCGAATTGAAGATTATCCGCACTCAGTATACTTCGAAGTTAAATGCAACAATAAATGGATATGTGGTGGTTCGATACTAAACCAACGTATACTACTAACGGCCGGTCACTGTCTCTATTCTTGTGTTTTAAATAATAAACACGGACACAGAATATATGCTTTCGCTGGCCACGAGGAACTTGATATGGTATGTTTGTTGTCGTATTATAGTTGCAGGCTTTTAACCAGAACGATTCATAAACTTATACCGTGTTATTACAAAAAGTTAAGTACATATTAAATATTTGGTTTAAAAAGGTTTCGTAATAAATGCATCGCGCTCACCCGACGCACGTTCGCGTTATCCTTTTTCACAAGTCTAACCTAATGTAACCAAAGCGAGACAAAAAAGCAAGATGGCGAACATTCAGCGACCGCGGTACATTTAATATGAGACCTTTTTAAAGCCAGGGTTCAATACGTATTTAACTTTTTTGTAATAACACCGATTAAGCCACAAACCACTTAACATTTTAATTTTTTTTATTTTACGGAATTGTTTATTGAAAGATAACAATCGTGCCCGACTAGATCGCAACCAGCATATAATATATGAAAAAAAAAATTAACCGTCTAAATTAAAAAAAAAATATATTTAATTCAATTCACTTTACATTGTCTTAATTTTCATTCTCATTGTCCAAAACAATAATTACGATTTAATAACGAAAGTCAAATATGTAATATATTATTATATGATAAAATATTCCCTGAAAAAATAAGCATTCGCTAACGAGTTCTGATTCTCGATTTTTTCAACTAATAGGAAGCTACATTATTCCTGAGAGATAGAATCATTTATTTTCATAATGGGTTTAAAATTACAAATAGCGCCTACGAAGTCGTAAGCGGTCGCTAGTTTAGCAGAACGTGGCAGTGTATCAAGAAGGTATAGGAATAAATAGACTAAGGTAGCATTTGATCACCTCCTGGTCTGTGAACGTTTAATGGTCGTATACTTCAACTGAATGACCATGCGTCTTATATCTGTTTCTACTGTAGTACACACATACCACGGGTGATGTATATGTGTCGCTATATTAGCCTGTAGTAAATTTAAAAATATGGTTTAGATATTAAATAATCTACTAAACAATTTGCTGTATTATAATCAACACTCGTAGCTGTATATAGTGTTAATAGGATACTTCTCCTTTGTGTATCGATAGACCAATTACACTCTTCGGACTAAAATATAGTAGTACTACACTACAACTACAAACCCTACTGCTTTGCTGCAAGAATAGGTTTGGCAATGCTGCTCCCGCAGACGACCTTGCACCGAATCACCCATTCTGCTTTAACGTCATGTTTACTTTAATCGATAACTGATTATATGATAGTAATTTTCGAATTTATTATTAGCAGTAGTATTCATTTTAACAATTAAATATAATTTATATTACTCTGATTTATTATATTATAAAGAAAAGTGATTTACCTTTTGATTTTAAAATCTACGTTATCAACGATTAATATAAATTGTATTGTATTTACAAAATCTATATTAAAGCGAGCGAAGCCGCGATCATAAGCTTGTATATCATAATTATATGGACATAAATTTTTGCTATTAATCATTTTTATTTTATTTTCATACCTACATGTATTATTATTACAGATGACAATACGGAGAGGAGTTGTAGCTATTACAGTACATAAAAACTACAACGAGAGGACGTTAGACAACGACATAGGTTTAGCAGCTATCGATCGAAGTTTTAGATTTGGGAAGAACGTAAAACGTATAATAATCAATCATAAATTCCCCGCGGTGCAGTACGCCGAGATCGCCGGTTGGGGTCTAATAGATGTAAGTTTAACAATTTACCAATTTTTCGTAGAAGTTGTCAGTTTTTATAACTGACTTCAAAATAGAGGAATTGTCAATTCCTTTTTTTAAATGTTTAAACCTCAGAACTCTATAATGTATAACCCAATCAAGGAAACCTTTTTTTTCTTATTTAGGAGCTTCCATTTTAATTTAATTAGCATTGGTCCTTAGAAAATACACCAGAAAACTTCTGAGAATCGAATATAAAATACATACTGACTCGAATATTTGTAGATTTATAACAATCCTAGACTAGGTAGGTAAATAACTATGGTGAAGGAGGTGCCGGTGCATTTTTAGAATAGATTTTTTTAAGTCTGTTTTTTGTTGTTACAATTTTATAGAATATCTCTACACCATAACAACTTCGTCACCGACATAGAATTAAAATTAACTCAGTAACTAGCACAGTAAATTTTCAGAATAGATATTTAAATATATAGAATATCTCTAAACCATAAAAACTCCGTCACGACATACAAATTAAATAGATGCACCATAAAATTCCAGAATAGATATTTAAAATAGAAACTAGATGCACAATAAAATTCCAGAATATATATTTAAATATATAGAATATCTCTAAACCATAAAAAGTCCGTCATCGACATACAAATTAAATGCACAATAAAATTCCAGAATAGATATTTAAATATATAAAATATCTCTAAACCATAAAAACTCCGTCATCGACATACAAATTAGATGCACAATAAAAATTCCAAAATAGATATTTAAATAAGAATTCTTATTTATGTGACGTGTGTATTTCTATGACAGAGTACTTTCTTTTAAGAATAAATACGTAACTTAGTATTACAAAGTGTAATAATAATGTAATATACTTTTTTTTTTTTATAGTAGCTCGGCAAAGTGACTGTACCGTGCCTGATGGTAAGCACAGTACAATCCAAAAACAATGGCGACCACCGAGAGACATACTATCCATCGCCGGTCGCCGCTGTCATGCCGGCCTGCGTAAGTATCTCTTCACGTTGCGCTTGAAGGACCCCATGTCATAGGAAGAAGGAAACACACTGGCCGGGAGTTTGTTCCACAGCTTCACGGTACGGCAAAGATAAGATTTTTAGTTCGTTCGTTCGAACTTTTTAGTTCGTGCCCAGATAGGATTTACCGTAAAACTGTGGCTCCGAAGACCAGCACGTGTGGTGTGGTTATGAAAAGGAGAGGAAGGGATCAAGTTGAATAACTCTTCAGAACACTCGCCATGATACAGACGGTAGAACACGCTCAGTGAGGCAATGTCTCTGCGCAACTGAAGCGGCTCTATGAACTCTGTAATGTCTGCATCATTAACAATGCGGACAGTCCGTCTCTGCAACCTGTCCAGGGTATCCATGAGGTACTTTGCCGAACCGTCCCAGAGATGCGAGCAGTATTCCACGCAAGGCCGAACTTGGGCCTTATAAAGGAGATATAGCTGTTCAGGCGTGAAAAACCGTCGCACCCTGTTCAGGATTCCGAGTCTCCGAGATGCAGTGGAGATCACGCTCTGTATATAATCCCTGGGATTGAGGTCGCTGCGAATATCTATGCCTAAGATATTGAGCCTGTCTCGCATTGCGAGCGAGACGTTCTGAAGAGCTGGAAGGGGGGTAAATGGGGATCTCTTGCAGGTAAACGCGCATACCTGTGTTTTGTTGGCATTAAACTCAACCAGATTACTTGCTCCCCATGTTGATATGCGAAGCAAAGACTGGTCGAGCTCAATGACTAGTTCCTGCCGTCTCTTTTCAGTGTCTCCCTGACCGCAAGAAGGCTTACTGTAATAGGACTCATGGATGGTGCTATCGTCTGCATAGCAATGAATATGGCCTAAAGGCAACATATCATTGATATGCAGAAGAAATAGAGTAGGCGAAAGTACAGAGCCTTGAGGAACTCCAGCATTTACTGACATGAGCTGCGAATCACATCCTTCGACAAGGACACGAATTCTGCGCTCATGTAGAAAGCCAGAGATCCATTTGCATAGATTGTCAGGGAGTCCGTACGCAGGAAGCTTCGAAAGAAGACCACGGTGCCAGACCCTATCAAAGGCCTTGGCAATGTCGAGACTGATCGCCAAGGCTTCGCCGTGTTTGTCAATTGCCTCTCCCCAGCGGTGCAGTACGTAAGCTAGAAGATCACCGGTTGATCGGTTTTGGCGAAAACCATATTGCCGATCGTTAATTAGCGAGTGATCCTCCAGATAGCGGACAAGCTGGGTGTTGATGATCCGCTCCATGATTTTGCACAGCACTGAGGTTACGGCAATTGGACGGTAGTTGTTAGGATCTGATCGATCTCCCTTCTTGGGAATCGGTTGAACATTGGCCTCTTTCCAAGCCCGGGGCACGACACCAGAGACGTAGGACAGGCGGTACAAGCGCGTAAGTGTTGGAGCCAACTCGGCTGCACATTTTTTTATAACTACCGCTGGGATACCATCCGGACCACTGGCCTTCCGAACATCGAGTGATCGTAGTTGTTTTAATACGTCACGTTGCCTGAATCGTAATTCCGGCATAGTGACACCGCAGCATGGAATAGTAGGCGGTTGCGCGTTTCGATCATCGAGCCAGGAATTCGCCGCAAAGAGATTGCCTAATAATGTGGCTTTCTCCTGTGGATCATAGGCCAGTGTCCCATCAGAGTACCTCAGTGGCGGCAACGTTGGACGGCAAAAATTGGCTTGCACAGCTTTGGCCAGACTCCAGTAGACTCGACTGTTAGTCGGATGTCTTACGAGTTCATGACCTAAGCGTGCAATGCGTTGGGCATCAGCTCTAGTATAGGCCCTCTTACAAGCTTTGGTAGCAGAACTATAGGCTGTTTTGAGGGTGTTGATATTAGGATCCTTGTTAGCGCGACCTTTGATCCAATCACGATACGTGGTTTGCTTCTTACTGACAGCATCAGCACATTCACGATTGAACCAAGGGCGTCCCCTGCGATTACTGACGATTTCGGAGGAAGGAATATAATACTCCATTGCCATTCCAATCTCGTCAGTAATCGCATCGGCAATCGCTGAAGGATCTTTCCCATCGAAACAACGTCGCTGCCAAGGAATGGAAGCGAAATAATCCCGCATCCCATCCCAATCTGCTGACGAGTAGTGCCAGACTTTGCGCTTAATTCTTATACTGGGTGGAGGTGGAGCGCGTGGCACAGACGATACAACAAGGCAGTGATCCGATGTGCCCAAAGGAGCATTGACCGACACATCATACCCATTTGGATGACTACTCAGTTACTGTTGCATTTCATTATGTTTATTGTGATCCTGGTCAATCCATCGTTTGATAGACACAATAGACACACAGCTAATCAGTCGCGTAACTGGTGTTAGATGGGGCCCGGTATCAAAAATTCTTTGGAGGGGTTTCTTACTCCCAAGAGTGCTGAATTATATAACGCTTTCCACGATGTGTAATCTAGGAGCAACTAGTTCTAGAAATATATTTATTCTAATATTTTCATGAATAATTAATTACGTTCCCCGTATTAATAACAATAAAAGATTGTGGGTAACACATTACGAATTTTTGTTAACCACTTCAAGGTCATTGTAATTCGGGAACCCTGTATCATTGATACTGCAGTAGCCACGCAACTGAAGCTTAATGTGAAACAGAAAGTGGGGAATGGGTCGGCTCACCCGGGGTAGTACCACCCTCTCACAGAATACCGACGTGAAGTAACAGCGCTTGCATTGTTGCGTTTCGTTCGATCAGTGAGAGCGCCGGATAACCCATCTCCCCTGCCCCTCCCCAAAAAACACCTCCCCCCAACCACAGGGTGGTAACGCACTTGCGACGCTTCTGGTGTTGCAAGTGTCTATGGACGATGGTGATCACTTAACATCAAGTGATCTACCTGTTCGTTGGCCTCCTATGATACAAAAAAAAACAACACTTCCAAGTATATGGCGACCTTAAGTTGTAAATAAATGAAGTAATTATTTAACTACTGTTTTCCCACGTTACTTTCATTACTATAACCATTTAAATAATATTATTCGCCAAATATAAGTCACCTGATAAAATTATCAGGACTCAAATAAAATTGTGTTACGGAAGGTCCATTAACGTTCAGTTCTATTTTAGGACAAGACCAACAAATTACCGTCGAGACTGCAAAGCATGGTTCAGAAAATAATGACAAAACAGGTTTGCTCCAAGTTACGGATACACCAGCCGGGTATGTTTTGCGCTGGAAGTGTGCGAATCAACGATCCACGTCCGTCAAGGTCAATATAAGTTCATATCTACATTCAAATTTTATCTTTTACACCGTTTCGCCAAAAGAAAGTTTTGTAGCATATGATAGCCAAATAGTAACGCGCTCGGACTTCACTTCGATCGACATGTTATATAAAAGGACTAAGATTTCTAGATTTGAGGCATATAAAATCAAAAACAGCTAAGTGCCAAATTTGCAGGAAACGAAAAAAATGTTTATCTATTCTCAGAGTTGCAGTTTTACTTATATTCAAAAACGAAAATTAAAAGGCTGTATTTTATTTCTTGTAGGAATTAAATGGTGATTTGCAACCAATAAGACTAGATGGCTCCATACTCAGTTCATTTTTAGAACTTGTGGCACTTAGCTGTCTTTGATTCTATATGCCTCATTTGTCACAATACACTTATTCTCGATGTGTGCTTCGACGACTACCGTTAAGCGCTAATTTTCCTTGTGGACTACAAGGCTTTAGGCTTACTTTAGGCTTAGCTAACATTGCTTACCTATAATTGGAGAAAACAGATGATACAACAAACTTGTCTGCAAATTGCAAAATAAATTATTTCATATAAGATATTTTTCTGTTGTAGTCCGGTGAAGTTGTTAAGATCTTGCTATGTCAATAGCATACAGTTTGAGAAAAAAATCTGTGGTAACGACATATTTAAATAGACTTAAGAAGGTGCATCGTACATATTACGCCTGTTTTTAGAAAGAAATATTGCATAACATATCGTCGCTTACCAAAAAACACCGCGCAAGTCATTGGGACTATTTTTTTCCATTGACTTATTTAAAACTGCCAATTTTTGACTAAAGCGGTGTTGTTAGCGAAACGACTTTCAATCAAAATTCGGCAGATGTTCCCATGTACACACTGCCTCGTTACAACAATTGAGGCATATAGAATCAAAGACAGCTAAGTGCCACAAGTTCTAAAAATGAACTGAGTATGGAGCCATCTAGTCTTATTGGTTGCAAATCACCATTTAATTCCTACAAAAAATAAAATACAGTTAAAGCCTTTTAATTTTAGTTTTAAAATTGATTTTGGGATCAAATACATTTAAGTACAACCAAGTTATCAAATAAGAAGTAAAGTAAGAATAAAATACAGTTAAGGAATTATCGCATTTTTTTTTTATTTCTTGAACTTCTCTTTTAGAGCTGATGGCCATAGGCAGGCAAAATCAATAGCCTATGCCATTCCCTAAAATTGAAACTTTGAATATAAGTAAAACTCCAACTCTGAGAATAGATAAACATTTTTTTCGTTTCCTGCAAATTTGGTCTCTATGCACTTAGCTGTTTTTGATTTTATATGCCTCAATTACTAGGGGTATGCGTACATGGGAATATATGCTTCCATTAATCTTAAACGCATTACCAGCCGAATATATAATACAACTACAAGGAATTAATGTAGAACAAGTGAAACGTATTTAAAGAAGATATTTCATAAAGGACCTGCCTCCTAAAACTTAAATATACTTATCTATATATTATCGGCGTGTTGACGAGAATACCTCTCCTCGATTAAACCGCAATAGCGGTTTCCTGAGGAAAGTCCTACTGTAAAAATATGTAATTTTTCTATTGACATAATAAAAAGAAATATAATTTTCTAACGAATTTATCACCAGACGTTCATGCTATAACCATACAGTATACTTACATATTGATTAACCCAATTTGTTTGATTCACAGAGGTGATTCTGGAAGTGCTATGGTGACGGATAAACATCAACAAATAGGAATAATATCGTGGACCAGTTCAGAATATCCAGCACTAACCGTATACACAAATGTTAGCAATTATTACTCCTGGATTAATACAAATTCAATAAGTCTTCATTGTAATAATAAAATTTAAATTAGAAACTCTGTTGTTGATTATTAAAATTTTAAATTATTATAATTCTCATAATTTTAAATCAATGAAATTCTTTTCGGGGCCCAATTTAATTTAAATATAATCGTAATAATGCGCTAATAGCCTGTTGACCATCTAAATTATGATTCATCATACTCTACTTACATAATTATTCACAGAAAAGAAAAAATGTCTTCAAATGCAGCACATATTACTATAATGATTCGCTTCTGCGGGTCACGTTTCGGGATCGGTCTGTGCATATCCAGCTTTTCGCAGGCCGGCATGACAGCGGCGACGGGCGATGGATAGTGTGTCACTCGGTGGTCGCCATCGTTTTTGGATTGTACTGTGCTTACCATCAGGCATAGTGCAGTCATTTTGCCGTGCTACAATAAAAAAAAACATATGTGTATTGATAATTCCATTTCTCCCTCCTGTTTCTAAAACATGAAAAATATTTGTGTTTATCTTGTATGAGTCTCCACATTGTTCATTATTCAATATACATTGTTCAACATATACTAATACCTGGCCTGTTTTAAGAAATAAGTGTATTCCATTCTATTTTCATGTCTTGAATGCAGTTTTCAGAATTAAATTGATAGCATTTTCATGTGAATGAAAATTAATAATAGAAATCACATTATAAAAGTAAAAATTTCTTAATCAATGTGGAATAGAAGGAAATCATTACATCAGTCTTAATAGTCTTGTTTTTTTATATATAACCTGTTTTTAAAATGAAAGAACTACAGTCAAAACCTTCAAAACCTTTTATGGCAACATTGTTTAGAATAACATAGCAGTTATTTTGACCCAGAAGAAAGGTCCCAGCTTTATGCTGTATCTCGAAAACATCACCGGTGATTACGACTATCTGTTTTAATGAATAAATGTTGTTGTTGTTCAATGTTGTTATAACAGATTTTCATTATACTTCATTAATTATTTTACTACCATTTACTACTAGTATCAATATTAATACTAATTGTCCCATAAAGATATTCAATGAATTAATCACATTTAATTTAATTCTAAATTGAATGGTCACAATATATACTACTAAATAATAAATTATGGTTTTTGACTGTTATTTTCATATTTTGATCATGCAAACTCTTAAAAAATAATATCACTTTTCAACTATTCCCAAAAATTAGCAATACTCATGTACAATCTACATCTTCTTGTTCTTCTTCTTCTTGTTGTGGCTCCGTAGAAGCATTTGCCAGTGTCAATGTTTTGTTCCATCCAGAGTGTTTGTTAATTTCCATTGTCGAGTAATTAATTCAATATTCTAACAAGATGGTGGCTCCCTTGTTAGAACTTTCCATGGAGTTTTTGTGGCATCTCAGAATTCATGGTCCGTGGTATTATTTTCTATTCACTTCACTTATGCACAATAAACAAACTATATTACATAAAACACCACCAATTTTACACAATATAGAGTCAAGTAACACAAGATTATGAATAAAAAATAAAATCCACTACATGACAGACTAAGATCGCGCCAAAAACTCAATCTAAATCTTTAAGATATCAAGTGAATAACAGTAGAAAAAGTTGTTAGTCATCAATTAGAGGAACTTATTTGAATGTAATGGATAACCTAATTATATAAATAGGTTTTTTTTTTTTTTTGCATAAAACCTATTTCATTATAAATGTATTAAAAATCTTTACATCTTGTACACCATAGTTATTAGATTACATTAATAACTAATGTAGAATTCAAAGATACTCAACTCAAAAATATAATTTAATTCCTTTAATAAAATAATAACATTTAACAATATCTAAGCACTTGGTGTAACAGAACCAGTAGTTCCACTAGCACATTCTTTCTCCATCGCATGTGATGGTGGATGTTCTAGAACATTATCAATTAAACCAAATGACTTTGCTTCTACTGGAGACATAAAACAATCACGCTCCATCGAACCCTGTATTCGTTCTATTGGCAAACCAGTATGCCTTACATATAAGTTATTTATCTGAGCTTTTAGCTTCAGGATTTCCTCAGCTTGGATCTGGATATCAGTAGCTTGACCTCTAACACCACCTGAAGGCTGATGTATCATTATACGTGAGTTTGGTAAGGCATGCCTCATGCCTGGGGCCCCTGCAGCCAGGAGTAGTGATGCCATACTGCAAGCTTGTCCAACACACCACGTAGCAACCGGCGGAGTTATATACTGCATAGTGTCATATATACCTAAGCCAGAAGTCACATTTCCACCTGGAGAGTTTATGTACAAATGTACTGGCTTCTTACTAGATTCCGACTGCAGAAACAATAGTTGAGCAACAACTAATGAGCTAATATCGTCATTAATAGGTCCCATAAGGCAGATAATACGCTCGCGTAGTAATCTTGAATAAATATCGTATGCCCGTTCACCTCTACCAGTTTGTTCTACTACAATAGGTATCATACCTAGTCGTGTCGGTTCGCTCGTATTAAATTGCCTTTGAAAAATCTTCTCTTGTTGAACAATTGTTTTGTTCGCAATGGTGCGAATTCTTCCTGCAACTTGACGAACATAATTTAGTGCCATTTTGAAGTACCTACACACTATAAAGAAAGCCGATTTTAGAGATCCCGTAGCCTGGTACTTCTTATTATAATAATTCTATATATATTAGTGTTTTAGATATAATTCGTTTATTTACGTAAACATAGCCTAAAATAAAGTGTTGCCAGGAGTCCCACGAAATAGACAATTGAAATGCTGAGTATCTGTTACATACATATTCTATAAACGGATGAAACTTGAGGTTTTCAAATTCAAATAATTAAAAAATTGTATTTTAATTCTCATTAGCAAAATTTACTAATTAGCAGTAAGAAAAGTTTGCCTAAAAATCATATCAAATTACATACTGTATCAACTAGTAAATGGATATATTATTTCTTAGGATTAATATTTTGGTATTTACCCTAATTGATTCAATTGTTATACCAAAATTAAGCAAAAAATTGAATTAAAATACTTAAAGGCTTTGTTGATTGATTCCAGTACCTACGCACGACAAATTGCCAATTTGGTTTATTTTTCAGTCGTGTTTAGTAACGTCAAAAAATGCATTTTTAATTCCGGCGAAATTATTCCTTCATGAGAATTTAACTACAAAGGCTTATTATATGATCTTTTTATGTAAACGTGAATGGTATAAAAATTACAAAACCTTAAAAAACTGGGAACATGGGAATATATCGACTTCCAGGAATACAGTACACCTTTTTTTTGTTTTTTCCTTGGGAAAGTCCCTAACGGGTATCCATCTCACCGAGCACCAGAGGATGGATATGCCCGAGTCAGACGGTCTAAAACCCCATGGTACCGTCTTACACCTTTTGGCCGGGGGAGCAGGGGCTGTCTAATCAATCGACGTCTGTTCCTTCGACAGGTGTTGTCCCCTCCTAAGAGGCCCCAACTGCAGCCTGAGGGGTCAAGATGGTAGACCCATCAAGGGGAATGGGTGTTACCCCACCATGGCGAACTGTGGGAGTCGCATCAGCATAATGCACCTCCACCACATGGACCTGTGCGAGTTAACTACCCAGGGCGATGGACATGCCCGTGTCCATCGCCCCTTACAGTAATCCAATACAGTACACCCAAGTCTTCGCTTTACTATACATTAAAGATATCAATCTAATTGACTTCGAATGGCTAGAAACACAAAGATTTTATGTATAACTTATACTGCATGTACAATACAATTATTTTTATGTTATTTGTGTATTAAAGTACTAAATAAAAAATATATGTGATAATCATCACACTAATTTATTTATTTTTATTACAATCACAAGATTTATTGAACAGGCACTTCTCATACAACAAACTTCAGTGCATAATAAAATATTAAGTTAGAATTTATATTGAAGAACATGATTTTGAGTTTAATTAACAGCCACATATAATAATTTTAATTCAGTCTATATCACATGCTAAGGAACATAATTTTGTTGTTGCCGGCGTCTTAATTTCATCAATGCCTCTTGTCTTTTCTTTTCCAAAAGTTCCTTCAAATTTGTACAATTCTTGCTAGTCTTTACTTCAAATTTTCCTTTACTCTTCAGATTATCATTTTTCACTTCGGATGTCACGGTGTGCATCTTTTCTTGAAAATTGTTCATTTTCGGTTGATTAGTTTGTGGAGGTGATATCACCTGACTATCTTGTGATGATGTAAAGGGTAAGAGTCGCTTGGCAAGTAATTTTTCTCTAGCTTGCTGATGTTTCTTTTTTATTTCATCTGGGGTACATCTTATTGGTGAATCTTCTGAGGCTGGAATAAAAGAAATGAAAATAGAATAGATAGCCACAATATGAAACAAGCAGTACTAAACTAATATCAAATGTAATAAGGCAGATATGTATATTTCACATGTAATTACTCTTATGAAAACACACAGATTCATTATTTGATCTTCTTATCGTTGATTAGAAAAATTTACTTAGTAATACTGGGTGTCCTAAACGTTACATAATTATTTAAAATGTAGAAAAGATATTAAAACCAACCTCCACCAGGCAGAATCATTATAATAGCTTTAATTTTAAATTAATACAAAAAAAAAGTATTATAATTTGTTTAGGGTTTAGGGACCAAAAAACTTAACTTCAATATTTCAAAGCAATGTTACAAAATGTATCCCCTCAGTTAATAATTTATAGGTATCCATAATATTAGCCTATAGACCCTCTACGGTAAAGTCTTCTTTCCAAGGTTAAGTACAAATAGATCTACAGATCACAACATACTCATAATTTCAATAGGCAAAAAACCTTAGAAAGAGCTAAGGTTTCATTTTGAAGTTATACTTCTTTTGGTGTATTAGGGAAAAATGATGAGAGTAAATTTTTACGATGTGTGAGCACACTGTCACGAAAAACTGACATCCTGAAGTTAGCTATAGTCAACATTTTGTTTCTTTGTATTTGTTGTTTGTATTAAAACATTGTATTAAAACTTTCAATGTATTAAATAACTTTTGTCAATTGTTAGTGTCGTTTTTTCTACAAATGTAGAATAAGGTGAAAGATAACATTTTTGAAAATATTTTTATCTTGTTCTGCCAAAAAAGTACTCTATAACTTCTAATGCGTGTATATAAGTACACACACACTTTTTTGTTATTCAATACACTCTCAGTGAACTATTCAAATTCAAACTCAAATTAGGAAATACACACATATTCTAAGCATAAAATTGACATATGCCTCATGCTTTAGCAAGTACCAATAATGAAAGTCGGCTAAATTAATATGACTGTAAATACTACCATTACTTATCAAGTATTGTTTTTTTAATTATTACAGTGTAGGAATAGTGATAAATGGATAGCCTAAAAGTCATAAACATCAATTTAAAATAAAAAGGAAAGGTAAAGCACCTGATCTATTCAATGAATCATTCCCTTGTGGCATTGAACTGTAACGACCAAATACCATCCCACTTGAAGATGGCTTATTATTAATATCTGTAAATGATGGTGATACTGGCATGGAATTATGTCGACCGAATGATGTTGATAGTGGACTCCCATTTTTTGTTAAATATTTGGCACAACTGTCTGTAGCTATGCCAGTAATGTTAGTCTTCACTGGCATCTGTGTTAACTGTTCCAATGCACTATCATTCAAATTTCCCACCAAACTGTCAAATGAGTCATCGTTGAGGCAAATGGAATTATTTTTAATTTTACTTATTATTGGTGACTCTAACTTCACGTTACTCATAATTGAATCCATAGAATCATAGTTTGTTTTAAAGTTCAAGGAGTTATTTGATTCTTTTATGTTTGATTTTGTGTTTAGGGTTTTAGGTGATTTAACTTCCTTCTTTAATATTATATCTTCAACGATTTGACTAGCTTTGAAAAGGCATTCATTCATGGAATCATCTGATTCTATAGCATTTTCTGAATCCTGTTTATTAACATTTGAACTTAAAACATTTCTTCTTAAACAGTTAGAACTCAGTCTTCTTTTTGCCGCTGGTGAATACTCTGGTGATGCATGAAAGATATCGTCTTCACTGCCGGAATTTTGTTTCTCTGTGCCATTGTAGGGTTTCTTTGTTATTAACTCATGTAAATTTTTATTTAACTCAATGAGATCTTGGAACAGTTGTGTGTTTTTTTGTGTCGTCTTGATCGCTCTACGTTTCGGTAAATGTTTTTCAATCAATTTCGGCCTTAAAGACCTTTTTGATTTTCTACTCAGTGGTGTTGTGTCTTTTTGACTTGATTTGGCTGTACGTTCTGATTTCGGAGTATAAAAATTCCATACAACATCAGTCTCTCCTTCTGTGCCGTCTTGTGTACATATAAATGGTACAGGACTCGCAGCGTCTGAATCACAAAGAGAGTCGCTATCTCTTGACGGCGAATCAGCTCTCTGTTCCGGTGTTGAACATGATAACACTAAAATGATAAATATATTAAAAAACCCTTTCACATAATTAGCCCTGATTATCGTGTTAATGTTATTGTTAACTTACAACATTGATTTTTGTTTTTTGCAACCATATTACAAGTTTTACTTTGCTTACTCATATGTTAATATTCTAGATAATTTATAATCTTGCACGTACATTAGGTAATTATTTTTGTATTAATCACAAAGTATAAAACAATTTATTTCAATACAATAACATGCATTTTTATAGAAAACGTACACATATTTCAAATGACAGATTAGGGATAGCAATATGACGTATAACAACGATGACGTATTCAGCATTGATTTTTACTATTATCCGACTCAAATCGATATTTAATAACTTTCAAGTTAGAATAATGTATCGCGAGTACTTATATAATTAATTTTAATGCATTAAGATTAGTTTTAAAGCCAACTACAGAAAGCAGATTGCACCTTGTTTCTTTTGAATTATCTTTACCTATTGAGATATTTCATTTAGTAATCCTAGACATCGATAATCTTTAAATGTAAAAGACTAATAGGAAAAAAATTATCATTAATCTTGGTTTTTTTTTACTTATGCAGCTATAATTTTATGTGATGTCTCAAATGACCAATATATTATTCTATGAATTATATAAATATGTAACATATGAATAAATGCACCTCTAAATATCGATTTATACATGCCTATCCCTACAACATTGACAGTGCTAATTAGTATTGCCAATAGTAAATTTAAAAAATATCTGAAAGAAATATGAAAGTAGCCCGGTGGAACTTTAAAGGCCTTGCTAAGCCAACTATTGGTAGTCAGTTCGAGAAAAAAAGCAAATATAAATATGTATTATATAAGTATATTCAAAACGTATATGGATATAATTATTATATCCAAAAGTGCATACATAAGAATAGATTTTCTGAAAGATTTGTTTCCTTATAATAATCTTCAACTTCAGTGTTTAAAATATGACTATAAATATTTTTTGTTATGATTCAAAAACCATACTAAACACTTTGCTAAATAAAAATTCCAAAACAGAACAAACGTAACAAAGTATACAAATTGGGTAAAATTTCCTTGAACCAGACCATAACGCAATATTTCAAGTTTTACCTTCGATCAACAATATAACTGTTGATCGAAGAGTTATACAGAAGACCTTTCTTGTTACTTTTAATAAAATACAATAAAATCTTTTTTTTAATCTTTCATATTAATTGATCGCCTACAATTCAATTTCATTTCAAATTGCTTCATTCCAACAGAAATTTAATTAGGTAAGTTTTTCAATTAGTTGTGTTCTATGGTTATATTACTGTGGTTAAGTGACTATCACAGAGTTCATTTGACATCAGAGCTGCTAGGTTGTAGGTTTAGGTACAAAATAGTATAATTCATTATTAAGATTTCTTTGTATAATTGAAAAAAGGAGAATTCAAATATATCGTAAACTTTACAAGCATTAGAACATATCTTTTTTCATTCTTTTAATGAATTGTTATCATATAAAACAAGAGATTGATCCATTTTTATTGTCATTGTCGTCAGATCAGTATGTTTTATGATTTTAGTGGTATAAAGTAAGTTGGTTTTACTGGCAGCCCTCTATATTTCTTTCAGTTGATGATAGCCACGCAACGTGAGTGTACGTGTTTGTTAAAATTGAATGACCGCGATGCTCCTACGAAAGTGACATTTGTAGTGATAAAGTGCAATAGAACTCGTGAAAAATGTTGGCTGACGGCGAAGTTGTAGGTGACGGATCATGGAACCTCACGATTTACGTTACGGACTTGAGCGAGAAGCGCACAATGGTCGTGAAAGGCGATATGCACATTGGCGGAGTTATGCTAAAACTGACTGAGAGCTTCGGTGAGTATTTTGTTTATCTTTGATAACGTGAAAACCAAAACAAATTTGTATGCTCAGATGTACGTGTCATATTACGATAAATTAATTATGGTTGCTGTCATAGGATACCAAAAGAATCGTTTCGGTAAGACTATTGTTCAGATGTGATTATATATTATATTACAATTTTAATGTATGTTTTTATATAATTACTACAAAATTATTGAACAAAAAATGTTTATATATCTAAAAATAGTATATTAAAAATTCAAAAAGTATGTAAGTACCCTGTTCTATATTATGGAGGTGATGAAGTAAGGGAAAAAATGTACAAAGAATATTTAGATAACCTTTATTTTACATATATTTTCAATGATTTTACTTTGTTAGTACATATAACAGTAATTAATTAATTTTCATGATAAAAATTGTGTATAATAACAGAAAAATATTAAAAGTATAGGCTGAACTTTAGTTTCATATTGTCAAGTTGAGACAGTATTTTTTTCACAGTTATACCTTTTCTTAATAATAGCATGCTGTGGAAAAAAATAGTTTTTGTTATAAACTCTTTTAAAATCATATGTAAACTTGACAAGATAGTTTAACTTTTGAGGGTCTCAGAACATCAATTTTAACCTGATTTTTACTTTCATTATTTCCTCATAACATTTTTTTTTTCGAACTGTCTATGATATTGTCCTAGCAAGGTCTTAAAAGCTTCACCGGACTTCTAAGGCGAGCGCTTAAGGCATTCAGACAATGAATGAACCACAGATTATTAAATAAACAGCTTTTTTAGCTATATAACGGTTAAAAAAATATTGTTTGGGTAGTTTTTAATAATATTTGTGGAGTTAACCTATACTGAACCAAAACACATTGACATCAAATTGTTGATGTACATTATTAATTTTGATTCTACACTGAATTGGTTAGGTTATGTTGAAACTGCTGTTATAATGAACAAGGAAGGGAAGTGAGTGCCTTGTAACATCGGCTGTCAAATACCAGAAACAAATCAGCAGTGGAATAATAACATTTCACAGTTTCTAATAATATTTATTTTCCTTCAGACGTAAACTTAAAAGTTGAAAAGAATTTCTTTATTGTTTCTGCATTTTTTCCATTTCAGCCAATTAAGCTCTAACCTCCCCTTCCTCTCTCACCTGTTCACACCGTCAGTATCAGCAATATATAATCTTAAGTCCGACTTTAAGGATTTGTTGTTATTGCGCCATAATCTATTGAATAATAATTTACAAGTAATTCAGGCTTCACCAAACTTTTTGACTGCTCTGAATATATATGAGGAAAACATAAATTTAGGTATATAAATAGATATATGTATAATAATGAGAACATTTAAGTATGAATACATATTATACATATATATAACATATCTATGGTCTTGTATAATTGTCTGATTTTGATTTCTTAAAATATTTTAATGAAAAGTGAAGGGTATTAATTTTTATAATAATGCAGAGTATATACACAGAGATACTTGAAATTATTTGAGTATCTGACAGTGTAAATTAGAAATATAGCAATAACTTTATCTAGTTATTACAAATTTAAACAAATAATGTTGAAAATATTAAAGAATAGTCTACCACAGTAGCATAATTAGTGAACCCGGTTTTAGTAGTTTAATCCTTCATAAAAGATCTTTAATTTTTTAATGATTTTTTGTTTTTTTTTATGACCATCATGCATTTTACATGTATTAAAATTGAAGATTTTTACAAGAAAACATAAAATCTTATGAACGGTTCAAATTGGACTTGGTTCATTTGGAAACGCAATGACACAATTACTGGTATAAATAAAACTATATAGAATATAATAGTTATTGTCAAAAATTTATAAAATATTTCATGTTCTAAAACATTAAAATTAAGATAGTATGTAATAGTTCGATTGCATAAACTTCAACATTCCTATTGAACATTTTGAATTTTATTTACAACACAGCTTAGAAGTGTTTTCTTTTCCTATAAGCTTCTGAAATAAATTCTTCATATGTTGCCAAAATTTTGGTATACAGTAAACGGTTCATAATTACTTATTTTCTTATTATATATCTATTACTACATTATTTTGGTACATTTGTTCAATGCTACTATGCCCTTGGTTTTTACAGTGTAGCTTTGTGACTCATTGTGGCTACAGTTTAAACATTATTTTCCTTTAATTAACATCAGTTTCCTTCCTGTATCCATATTTTATAACTAACTTCTGCTTGTGATTTCGTCAACGTGGAATAGTTACTTTGGTATAATGCGAACACTCATCGGAATATTTCAAAAGAAAAAAAAAAACGACTTTGAAACATTCATCATTGGTGCTCTGCTCCTATTGGTCTTAGCGTGATGGTATAGAGCCTACATACAGCCTTCCTCGATAAATAAGCTATCTAACACTGAAACAATTTTTCAAATCACACAGTAGTTCCTGAGATTAGCACATTCAACCAAACAAACCCTCCAGTTTTATAATATTAGTACAGATTGTCAGTAGGTACATCTGTTCTCATTCCTTTATCTGTTTTGTAGGTTAACTCAATTTACCACTGATATCAGCCAGGATTTTAAATGGAACAAGCCTTTGTTGTTGATTTGTTTACACTTCTGCTGTCTGATTAATTTTTTATTGTATACACATTATACAGCTTGCATTTACAAAAAAATAAATGAAAATAAGCTTTATCTGAATCGTAAAATAAAACAATTGACTGTGGTTCAATATTAGTATTTTTATTCTGTCACACTTAATGATTACTAAACACACCTTACTGATGACATCATTTAAATTCCTATAGATAGGTCTGCATTGGTTGCAGAATATTATTAGAAATTAATATGACATACAGAAACATAAATTAAATAATTCAATTGTAACATTATAAAACATTTTTTTTTTTCGAACTGACTACGCTATTGACCTAGCAAGATCTTAACAGTTTCACCGGACTACTATAAAACATTAAACACTAACTATTAGTTGTAATAATTATATGCAATCTAATTATAGAACATCCTGATTGGTTCATTCCCAAAATTAGCATTGTATCAATATTCATCATTCTCTAGAAGCGAGGGTAGGTTACTGGTCTTGCCTGATTTAGAGAGCAATTTGAAAGAGACAACTATATGATTTGGTCGAGGGAGCGAAGACTTACGTGTAGACAGGCATGCGTCCTTCGCGGCCTATTACGAGTCTTGCGATCGGGTTTTTTTTGCCTACGCCTTTACAGGTGAATTACCGAACAACTATGTGATGAGAATTACATTGTTTTAGATGAATAATTTGCATGTGTTCAATATGAAATATACACAGAATTGAATACATCTATCGAATTAATTCAAATGAATCGGTATATGAGTTGTATACAAGCGTGCATTTTGTTTATTATTATTGGAGTAATTTCTTAATTACACAAATTTATCCGTGGGGGATTTCACAAATTATTGCATTATATTTTATCTAAGTCAAATAAACAATATCTTATACATAAGTATGCCTGTCAATGTTAATCGTGAGAATATAAGGTACTGTTGTAATATTTTGCAATTATTTTCATCACCTTTACGATAATCCGAAAACTTACATGAGATATCATTATATCTTCATTTTATTATGTTGAAACACGTAGAATGTATATTCTAAAAATGTTTAAACTCTAGAACGATAAGTTACATAAACCAATAAGAATATAAACAGAATAAATGTTAATGTATTATGCATTTTTATGCAAGTAGGTTCCAATATAAAACATAAGTATCTCTTTAAAAAACAGTTGGAAATAACAATACCACATACACTTTCATGTTTATAATGGAATATGATTTGCTAAAGTAAACAGTATTCATTCGAAATGTGTGGAATAGAATTGGTAAACATAGGAGATGCGTAAACAATTTAAAAATTCTCATTCGCACCTACGCGAATCTGACAAGATAACTTTCAAAATGGCCGCCGATTTTCGCCCACTTCGCGCCAAAACTTGCCCGATACCTCATTTAATTGCGACGTATCGACAAGATTACCATGCACACTATATTTAACAGTGCAAAACTTATATTGTTTCAATAAGATTATGAAAACTGATATCATTATTTGCAAAAAATACAATAAATCAAGACTGGTATTGTATGTTAATTTATGTATGGTATGAAGTCATATCATGGTAAGGCATCAAGTTATCGTCATAGATTAATTTCTTTGATTATTTATGATCAGAAATTTTATAAACACAAACTGTCTGTTTATAATTTACAAATGTTATGGTTTTTGAAAGCAATAAGTAATTGCTAGGACTGACATTTTTCGGTTGAATAAAAGTAATCCTCAGAATTTTTGTAATGCATGAAATTAAGATGGTTTAAGTCTTGGTAATAATAAAGTTATATTTAAGTCGTTTCAGTTTAATTTCTCAAGGGGTTAATTATGAGCTTCAAACCTTTATTTTTTCTTATCGTTTTTTTTTTAATTAAGTAGTTTGTTGTTTTCATATACAATTAAATAAGGAGCAATTATAAAATAACGAACCTTCGTTATTTTCGTAAGGATCGAAGTGACATTAACTAGCTAGCGTATCATCGCTCGGACAGCCATATTGTTAAGTGCAGTTAGCCACAATTGTCTACAAAACAGTGTTGGTATAGTGTAAAACTTTTAATGTATCTAAAAATATAATGCGCGTAATTTCGTTAAAATAACGCGCAATTGAGCTTCGTTTGTTATTTACCCAGTTGTTTAATCTAATATACCTTAAAAATGTTAATACACACAACTGATTTATATATCATTTTTTGTTTATAACAATTTCCGGTATGCGTGTATATTCATAACTCTTAACCGCTTGGTCGATATATTGATGATAATTTTATATTTGTACGTATGAATTGTTCTTAGTTTCAATTTTTTTTTACAATCTACCTTTTTACAGACCTTTTTAATCTTTCGAGCAAAAATATACAATCCCAATAAACACATGAATATTATCATACATTGGTGCCTACCGGCACCGATAGTCTCCATATACGTACAATAATAAATTTATGACATAAAAGAATTTAACACAAATATATCAATGCTTTATTTAATGTAAAATATAGATTGAAATTTAGATTATATAGATTATAATTATTAAAATATAGACTATTCTAGATGCTATAAGCAAGCTGAGTTTCTAAACATAAATATAATTTGGAACTTGTATAATTTGTGTCTGTATTATTTATGTGTAAACTTAAATAATATCGACTTATAGTGGAAACCTATGTTGACTTTGAACAGAACTGTATAAGTAGTAAATATGTATAAAAAATAAAAATACATAATCAGTAAATTTCTTTGTGTCATTTGTATGAAATTCTGTATTCAATTTGTACAACGATTAACATTCTTCAATCGCTCAGATAGTCACTTCCACTATAGATAAGAACTAATTAATGGCCGTTAACCAAACTACGATGACGTCAATATAACCTATTAAGAAGTCATCGGGAGTCTGGAATATATTCGTTTTACTCCACCTACGGTAAAAAGAATGCACTCGAAAAAAATATAGGCGATGAATTGTATCGTCGAGCGCTCAGAGTTCATGATCTATAGATAGGACTGTATAGACGTAGTTTGCTAAATAGGAGATTGTAATGAACCAATGATAAAACGCTCGGACACCTCATTGACTGACATGGTTTAAAATCTTACAATTAACTTGAGTTTTTGACGAAAGAAATCATTGTGATGATGATACCTTAACACGGTAGATTTTGGATTAGTACCTGTCTGATAATTTTTAAGACTTTATTTTATTATTATACAATTTTATTTTCTGTTTTTTAGTTGGTTTTTTTATGAAAGCATGTTTTTTTAGTTTTTTTTAACTATTATTTTATCTACATATATTCTACATAGAAATATTAAGAATACAGCTCCTATGAGGCTCAATCACGACAAAATTACTGAACTTATTAGCAGGTCGTGATGCGGTATTTTATGGAGCCGGTACTTATTTTTTAGATTAGATTCGAGGTTTTGCCATTTTTTTTAATGCCCAATGAAGCGGGTGGAAATTGACGTGTGAGTTATTAAAAAGAAACATAGGTCTCGTTTCCTATCGCGGTGTTTTTACTGCTTCAATTGTGGTTGTGTTCAAGCCAGACAAAAGTATCCCACACGTGTAGCTGCGAGATTTTGCTATTCATAGAATAACCGGAGCCGGTTGAGAAGAAAAGTATTCTCTATGTAAGTATATGTATTTGTATTCATATATGTAATCCATCAGACATATGTGTGTTAGTACGTCAATAGTTATCAAATCTTTTCACTTGCACTTTGATAATGTTATCGACGTAACATAGTAACATTTTCGTGACTTTTATACGATAAACTCCTGTTGTAATAATTTTATAATATTCATTAAAAATTGCATTTTTATTGCATTTTATAAGGTTTGGTATTTATATAAAAGTTGACGCTAATTGTTTATACTTAATTTTAACGTATACCTGGAATTATAGTTAGGCGTGTAAAGGCTACAGAATTAGGAGATAAATGTATCAAAAATGTGTGTAAATCTATATAATAATGGAAATACAATTCCTTCGAGGCTGAATCTGGTCAAAACTACTGAACGTATTGGCTTATGACTACGGCCATTTTATGCAGAATTATTTGTGGCTAGGCTACTTTTTTTATCTTTGCCATTTAAGACCTGCCAGTATTATAAATAAAATTAGATACGTAGGTTTAAAAAATAACCTTTCTAATGATTGTTCCCAATTACATATGAGTCTTTAACAACACTCGGAGAATGTAAAGTTTATTGCCTTTGTTGCAAATTGTTTTGATTGAAAGTAGCGTGACATTTAATTACTCGTGGTATCTTTCATTGAAATGTTAAGTGTGTTGTTCAAAAATATAAGCCATGAGTGCCGTATCATATCATCTAATCAATTTCATGCATATGAATGAGATACCATTCTGTTTACTTATATTTCTTGAGGATGTTCGTAGAAGTTTTATAGAGATTGTAAATTCTTGTAAATTTTCATAATTTGAGTAGTATTTAGTCTTTAGCTTTATAAAAAGTTCAGGATTTCTTTTGTTTTATAATCTCTCAAAATCGCGCTAAAAATTACATAAATTATTTGATTTAGGCCCTACCTAAACTCCCGAGAAAGAATTTATTAGACAAAATGCCTATGTCCTATTTTATATTGTTATTATAATAAATTTATTCTATATACCTAAGACATAGATTGTTTCTTTTTATTGACTTAGACTGGAGGTCAGCCAGTTTCAGTATAATCTGATATTAAAGGTCGATTTGTTTGAAGATGTTAAATATTTTCAATCTTGTTACTCAACTACATCTCAAGCGAATAGGTGTTTTAGTTACAAATTTCCATCTTCAGGGTGTTAATTGACTCGTATTATGATTCAAACCCATGTCCATTGAAGCGGTGGCAAAGTTATAAATACTTCAAAAGATAAATGTTACATAAATTATCTTCAGAGTTATTTAGATGAGGTATTATCGCGGTCATTAGCTAGTCTCTGATAGTAAATTGTATACGTAATGTCTGAGCATAAACGATATACAATCAGATAACTTTGAAATTCATTTTAATACTGAATTAATCTATACTATTATACTAAATATACATATTATAAAGAGGTAAAGTTTGTGAGGTTGTAGGGGGTAACCCCAGGAATCTCTACTACTAAATTGATTTTAAAAATTCTTTTACCAATAGAAAGCCACGTTATGTGTGAGTGTCATAGGCGATATATTAACCCGAAAAATGAAATGATTTTTTGGTGGTAATCGGATTTGTAAAGGAAGTCGAAGAAAAAACGGTCGAACGAAAACGTTTATTACGAACGCTGCCTTAACGATGAGAGATATATGATTGAGTTCCAGAGAAAAGTTGTAAAGCTTGATAATGCCTACAAAAAAGTCGGCGACAGCATATGTCTAATTTTTATATTGAAGTCACACAAAGTAGTTTTTTTATAAATGTTTACCGCCCAACGAAGTGGGCACGGGTCATCTAGTTTAAGTATGATTTAACTTTATACACTTTGGAGAAAATGGGCCATTTTTGGATTTGCAAAAACGGGTATATAGAATGTTTTCTTTGTAGACGGATGTGCGTACCCGCCGCACGTTCTGAGAATCCGCCATGTTGAGTTGTGTATTTCCGGCGTCTCCTTCCCTCCGCCGACCGGCGTAGATAACACGTTATCATCCGCTCATTGTTCCTCCACGCTGATGAGGTGCTTGACCAATCGGTAGCTAAGGGCGTTGACATGATTCATATATTTAACCTAATAAAATTTTAAAAGGTCAAATTACATAAGTACGAATGAGTTCTGTATATATAATGGACAGTATTTTTCATTTTATCAAACTCTAACATGTTAGTTTAGATACTTACGTACATTTTATCCAACAGTGTATATATAACATATACATATAACAGCGACAAACGGTAATCCATTGCAGATATCTCATTAGTCTTCGTTATTCTAGAATTATATTGTTCTTACTTTTAGACTCAATCCCATTAATTTAATATGCCATTAACAGTGTTTAGAACTGATTAAATTTGTTCACTAGCCATTGCTTGCTTACATGCTGTTAATATAGAGAAATTACTTAAAAGATATACATAGGTCATATTCGGAATTATGGAATATCCAATTTTTATAACAAAGAAACCAATGACACAAAATTGAAATAATTAGTTGTTTTACTATTCACACAGCACCAATATATTTAAAATACAAATGAAAAATATAGGTATATGAAAATATGAATAATTATTATGATAATTAATAACGTGACGTTAATATGTTATGCACATAATTACTTAGGTAAAGTCCGCGCCAATCTTTTTGACCGCTCTCAATGTAGTTACGCAGAACACAAACTTAGGTATACTTACGTATTATATTATACGGTTAACATTTTGTTTCTATTTTGTTGGTTTCACAGAGAGTACATTTGGAATTAACAATATAAAGGGAGAGGGGTGATCGCTATTTTATACAATTCACTACTTACTGCCTTCACGTGTTGCATGGGCATAATATAAAAGTCATCAGGATTTGTCATTCGTGATTTAGATACAGACTCAGAGAGTCGTGGTAATTTCAAAGTACATAGGTTTTTCAGAGGTGGTAGAGCACACTGAAGCTATTACTGGTTCCAGCATAAATAGTCGGCTCGCCCTGGATAGTACCACCCTCTCGCAGAAAACCGACGTGAAGTAACAGTGCGTGCATTGTTGCGTTTCGTTCGGTCAGTGAGAGCGCTGGATAACCCACCTCCCCTTCCCCACTCTCTCTCCCCCAAACAGGGTGGCAACGCACTCGCGACTCTTCTGACGTTGCAAGTGTCTATGGACGGCGGTGATCACTTAACATCAGGTGACTCATCTGTTGGTTTGCCTACTATGATATGTAAAAAAAGGTATAACATTAAAACAACTTAAGGATAAATATAATAAATACCAATTTTAGATTCCTGTAGTAATATTTTAAAATTGTTTTGTATTAAACTTTTGAGTATATTTTATTCACCAGTCCGACCTTATATAGCTGATATAGCTGATATTGAGAGAGGCCAAAAGGATCCACGAGGAGTATATATTCTTTTGTTTTTAAAATCCTGCCAAATAAAATATAACGCCTTTTATGGAAAACAGTATAATTCATTCCCAATTTAGTTAAAACATTCCACCGAATAAGGCGTTAGCCGAACCATTGTGTTGTATCCAGGAATCTAATAGTCTTTAATTAATCCTTATCAGGAAAAAACACTGTAGGCGAATAATTGTGTTATACGCTTCCCGTTTGTTTGTACGGGTAAATTCCATGCACAGTGTGACTATACTCATTTGTTATCAGGATGTGTCGATGCAGTCAGGGGACGTCTGTGCTATCTTTAGCGATTGATAATGGCATGACGTTCTGTATGTTATAAAAAGGGTTTTGTGTTAATGTACACTGTAATGTGCCCGCATAATAAAATACATTTCTGTTTACAAAAATAAAGGCTATTACAAAATTTGACGCAGGGAGCAGTGACAGATTAAAAAATGACGGGAATGTTTATCTGTGTCATGTATATATGTGTCAGTCACACAGTCAGTCAGTCAGTATGTGTCAGTATATATTATTGTATGTTGTGTGTTGTCGAAAATACAATGAATATTTTAGGTCAATCATTATTTGTGAAATATTAAGAGGAATAAAGAGTTTAATCGATGAAATAACTATTGTTAACAATATGTAGGTATATATTCTCTAGAATATTGCAGAATTACTGTCTGGTTAAAGTGTCATTTTGTGCGAAGTTGCTAGCTTACTTCTGGTTAACATTTACAGTTGAAGCGATGATATTGATAGCGTGTTCGGACTCTGCGCCGATCGACGTAGGTTCGAATCCTTGCGAGCGTAGTCCGGTGAAGCTAGCTTGCTAGGTCAATAGCGTAGTCAGTTCGAGAAAAAAAACGGAATCCTTGCGAGTGAGTTGGAGCTTTCCTTGAAGGAAAACATGGTGTTAAACCATATATGGTGATAGGGTTTTCACTAAACCGGCTAGTTCCGGCTAGTACACTATAAGGTCACTCCTCCTCTAGTTACAATCTTAGACTATATCGCCATTTAACATTATATGTGTTTGTAGACAAACGCTAAAACTTATGATATATAAAAATATATCTTTAGATGATTTAATTTGTCATTGAAATCGTTCCAATATAGTGTGTATAATAAATGATTTCAATATATAATTCAATAAGTGTCTATGATCGACCGAGCACTAAAGGGGTGTCAATTAATGTTCGAGTCGGCCGGATAATAACGGTTGCCCGCATTCCGACACTCCCCTATTACATTGGCTAATTGCTGACATCTTATGGCAAAGATCTTTTATGTATGCGAATTTGCCTGTGAGATGTATATTTATTAAGATACAAAATGGGCAGTAACATTTTGATAACCATTTACGTGGGTGCACATAATAGATTTCCAATCAATGCATGAAGAAATCCTACCGTCTATGGTATACATCGTCTGTATAAAGGCGCCGCGTCGTCCAAAATAATGAACCGAGCCGTAGTCTCGTTTGTTATTATGATTTTATTATCTTCAATTGATGGTTAGTTCGTTTATATTGACCAGCTGCAGTGTCTTATAGTATAGCCATATTACCGGTTATCGAGATATGTCAGCTATATACATAGATATATCGGCACAAGATAGCCAGATATCTCGAAACTAAGCATTTGTGCTTGTATGAGTAAGTACGAAGTAGACTTATCGAACGACTTATGCCTATACGTTGAAAGGGATATTTTGGTACTAATTAAGTCTGTAACAGAGACTTCAGAAAGAGGATAACATTTGTCGAGCGTATGTTTATTTTTTTGTATCGCTGTAAATTCTTAAAGGCATCATTGACTTTAACATATAACATTGTTACACGTGTCGTCTTAATTGTTTGAGTCACGTAGACTGCATACTGTTGACGTATATCTTCTGTAAATAAAAGGGTGAAGAACAGAACTTAGTTTTAAAAAGGGTCGGCAACGCACGTGATTTTTCAAGTATTGCAAATTCATTAGAGCTGACAACGAACTTGCGAGCATCATACATTTGTTTACCAATATTCAATATGTCAACTCGTTCACTAATATAACCGGAAAAGTTTTTAGTCATTAGGGATTAATGTTTTTATTAATTATCTTGTTATAATTATACACTTTTCTATAAAACAAAATGCGATATAATATAAATTAAAAGCTACTAAATAATTATCTGTTAAAATAATTACAAAACAGCTATAATTCATATGAATACATTCCAAAGTATACTTGTCTTGTTTCTCAATGGCTTAATGATGAGTCTTCGAAGCTATAAGTCACGTAATATATGTCGAAACACGGCATTAGTTGTGAACATGTGTGTCGATAATACTATAAAACCCGATGAGAATGATTTTTTAACGTTTTCCACACTTCCGATACATGATACGTGTAAAGTGTCGTAAGGGCTCGCCGTGTGAGTTGTGATAGATCGTTGTGTACGCGCAAAAACATGACTAGCAGGCCTTCGTATAATACTAAACTTACTTCCATTATGTCTTGCACACAGCCTGCGAAGGGATAAGCCGGAAATCAAAAGTATTCACTGCTTATATATTTGCCACTTGTTATTGGTATAGATCTCTGTATGCGAGCTGAATATTTTAAAGATGCTAATTTTAAATGCGATTGTAAAATCAGTTTGTGATTTTTAAGTAATATTATTTTTAAGCTTCTGTTATTGACTCAAAACTGCAATTTCCATTAAGAGAGTGACTTTATATGACGATAGTTTTTACTTGCGGCTTCGCTCGCTTTAATTTAAATTTGACTTATCCCTGATGAACAGTATTTCATATTCTGTACTCCTAATGCGTATATGTAAAACTTTTTGATGATCGGTTGGGAATTAAGGTGTAAATATGTAACAAATTAATAAATTTACGTTCACACATTGACATATAAAAAACCAAGACACACAGTTTCGAATAAAAGCAGTGCTCAAAACCGGCCGCAAATACTCCCCAAGATACATACGTGGTTATAGTGATGGAATAAAATTCTGATTTTGCAAATTCAAACTTATCTGAATGATTTAAAGTTGTTTTTACAAGGACGCAAGCGACGCGAGACTATTTGAAATCACTGCATTAATATAACCGGATTTTAGTCATTAGGGATTAATGTTTTTTTTTAATTAAAAAAAATATAAAAAAGCCTTTATTTGATCCTGCTATTTAGCAAGGTCCCCAGTTTGGGTAAAGGCCTCCTCCAACGATGTCCACTTCTCTCTAGTTCGTTCATATTTATAATATTAGTAATGATAAAATAAATTGCTTTAATCTCGAAATTTCATTGTCGAAATAGTACAGAGAGTTTAAGAGTGGGAAGGTCTATGGAAGGTTCGAAATACCCACGTGATATTAAGTAAATTTTCATTCGATTTCGAACTATCTTCTAGAAAACAAATATATATTCGAAGGAAGTTAGGTAATAATTGAATAATATGAACTTTGATACTTGCATTAATCAAAGTAATGACGAAGATGCAAATTAAAATATTTAAAACGTTCAAATCAATAATGATTTCCGTCACACGGTTTAGCAAAACGGAATACGTAGACGCATTGTTTCCTATTGTTATGCAAAACGGACACGCGCTCCGATAGTTTACTCGTCAGTACAATATGCCACGTAATATTAACTACTATATTATGCTTCTAGAATTACATATAAGGTATAGATAAAAAAAAACATGAAACTATTACAAACGTCGTGTTTTTAAACAAAACTGCAAAATACAGAGCAATTTTAAAGTTGCTTTTGTTTAAAAAAAAAGTTTAGTAATCACCGCCTTCTGTAATCATACTCAGATAGTACTTCAGTAACGTTTTCCACACTTCTGATACATGATACGTGTAAAGTGTTGTAAGGGCTCGCCGTGCTACGCGCAAAAACATGACTAGCAGGCCTTCGTATAATACTAAACTTACTTCCATTATGTCTTGCACACATAGCCCGCGGAGGGATAAGCCGGAAATCAAAAGTATTCACTGCTTATATATTTGCCACTTGTTATTGGTATAGATCTGTATGCGAGCTGAATATTTTAAAGATGCTAATTTTAAATGCGGTTGTAAAATCAGTTTGTGCTTTTTAACTAAAATTATTTTTAAGGTTCTGTTATTGACTGAAAACTGCAATTTGCCTTAAGCGAATTACTTTATATGAAACTAGTTTTTGACCGTGGCTTCGGTCGTTTTAATATAGATTTGACCTATCATTTTCAGTACTGCTAACAGCGTATATGCAAAACTTTATGATGATCGGTTGAGTAGTTTAGATGTAAAAGCTTAACAATCACAGATTCACATTTATAATATTAGTAATGATAAAATGAATTTCTTTAATCTGTAAATTTATATGTCGAAATAGTACAAAGAGTTCGTTAATCTTTGTAAATTTTCATATTACAAGAGTTTACGAGTGGGAAAGCCTATGGAAGGTTCAACTGCGGTAATCAGACGAATTTACATTTGATTTCGAACTATCTATCCAAATGTATAAATTCGAACGAAAAGTTAGGTAATAATTGGATAATAATATGAACTTTGATACTTGCGTTAATCAAAGTAATGGCGAAAATGCAAATTAAAATATTTAAAACGTTCAAATCAATAATGATTTCCGTCACACGGTTTAGCAAAACGGAATACGTAGACTCATTGTTTCCTATTGTTATGCAAAACAGACACGCGCTCCGATAGTTTACTCGTCAGTACAATATGACACGTAATATTAACTACTATATTATGCTTCTAGAATTACATATAAGATATAGATAAAAAAAAAACATGAAACTATTACAAACGTCGTGTTTTTAAACAAAACTGCAAAATACAGAGCAATTTTAAACTTGTTTTTTATTTAAAAAAAAGTTTAGTAATCACCGCCTTCTGTAATCATACTCAGATAGTACTTCAGCGTTATCCATACAGTGTATTATTCAATAGAAATATCTCTAATTCTTTTGAATCAGCGCCTTTTGTTATATGGGTTACAATTAATACCTGCGATCTATAGATACCTATATAAATATATATCTATGCATGTGTGTATATAGGCGGTACTGCGTAGGTTGTATATAAATTCTTTATCTATAGTAATATTATAAAAGCTGAAGTGTTTGTTTGTGTGTTTGAACGCGCTAATCCCAGGAACTAGTGGTCTGACTTAAAAAATTTTATTCAATATAAATATCACTCATTCTTTTGAATCAGCGCCTCTTGTGATATGGGTTAGAATTAATACATGCGCTCTATAGATACCTGTATAAATATATCTATGCATGTGTGTATATAGGCGGTACTGCGTAGGTTGTATATAAATTCTTCAGTAATATTATAAAAGCTGAAGTGTTTGTTTGTATGTTTGAACGCGCTAATGTCAGGAACTAGTGGTCCGATTTGTAAAATTCTTTCGGTGTATACATAGTTCATTTATCGAGGAAGGCTATAGTAAATATATCATTACGCAATGACCAATAGGAGCACCAATGAAGAATGTTTCTAAATCGTTTCTTTTTCCTTTTTGAGCTTCCGCTGCGTGTTTAGCGTTAGCCCAAAGTAACTATTCCACGTGAACGAAGTCGTGGGGAGAAGATAGTTTATAATAAAAATATGTTCATCTGGTCTTAAAATTAACCGTGTTTATTATAGAAGTAAATGAATAAACAAAACAAACAAATTATTTTACTTTTGGAATAAGATAAAATATATATTTATTTTATTTTAATAGTGCTGGGGTACAGTTTTTCACGTCAAGGTCGCTAAAATATTGTTACGTCAACAAAGAATCCAAAAATTACATAACAGTGCCATCTGTGATATGTGTCTTAACAAAAAATTCATGATAAAATTACTTTGAAATAGATAATTAACGAAGTGAAAAGACCATGGCGTTAGCAGTTAATATTGCAACTATGTGTGAGGATTAAGTTGCATTGTGTTACACTAATCACGTATAGGGTCGATGCAGTCAGGATTGCCAATAAACACATCGTAGATACTGTCACTATTTATTTGGCCAGAGCTTCGCCTTACAATAACTTCCACATAGGAGTGCGCCCAGATCAGCGACATCTTGCCCTTTATATGCCACCAATGTAGTCTCACACCGGAATGACTAATGAACAGCCGATAACTTCCACCAATAGCGTTCGAGGTCATTAGTAACACCCCGATAAAGTCAATAGCGCGGTATCGCAGGTCAATAGTGGTTCCCCGGGTGGCGTTGTAGTCTCGCCTCTCGGGTGTGTCACGGTACCGGACGTAGACGTTAACAATTGTTTCATATTCCAATCCATATTACTTGTACCAACTCTTTACATTGATTCACGGTGGTCTGAGAACTTTTACATCGAAATAAAATATGTGTAGTACTGATGTCGAAAAACCAGTGCGCCATTGTCGCGCCACCGCACCGCGAAATTTGTTTGAATTCCTTACAGAACAATTATTTATGTATACACAGATACTTAATTATTCAGATCCTTAACTACGTGTTCGTTAATTTTATGTTTTTAAAGTTCCGCGCCAAATAAGGCTTGATGTATTCTTTAGTCAGCTTTGTATAAATAAATACGCATATGATATACTTAAATTATTATTTTAAAATTTATCTGTATAAAAAAATGCTTCTTATAAATAAAGTGAGGAAGCTTAAAGACATTATTGCATCATGTATACCGTCATTAGTAAAAATCCTTGCTTAAACTCGTCACCGTCATTGCCCTACTGTACTAGTTTAAAAAAAGGGTGAATATACAATAGTAAATTTTAGTTAATTGATAATTTCATTGAAATTACTATTACGATATATTTCTTACTCGTAAGTATTACATATTAAAACATTGAATCAAAATGAATATGAGATTTACTTTACAAACCGCAATAACATCGCAGTGATTCAAGACCGCATATGACTCGACAGCGGTCATGCATGATTGCGACCGGTTTTTCTGCGCGAAGAGCTCTGACGTCATCACTAGAAACCGACAGATGAGTGAATCGACACAAATAAGGCAATAAAACAAAACTTATAATAATGTCTTCATATATAGAAATACTCGATTCGCGCCCGTTTCGTCGGCATCAATGGAATTAAAAGAATAAGTAGCCTAGAACCATCTACGAAAAATTCTACGTCGAACGCTCTAAAATCTCGATTCACTGTCGCTCCATGTACCAAGTTCTAACAGAATCTATATATATCTTATAGCAGAACCTCTACAAAATCATTTAAAAGTTCAATTTAGTTTCAGATGTCATAAATACATATCGACATACATTTATACGTATATACGAGCGCTCGTCCAGCGGTCGAATTTCTACCATAGAGAAAAAAAACTTCCATTTCTTTATTCATAACATAAGGTATATTAACAAAAAAAGAATGTAGAAAATCGGTTGACAAACAGAGGCGGGAGATGTTCTTACCGTTTCCCCACTGCCTATATATATATATATATATAATCGCTGACCAGCACAACTACTACTTCCATTGTTTGCTCCAATGCTTAATACAAAACAAGGCAGCATGATTATGTTTTATAAACAAAGGAGGGAGATGTTCTTACCGTTTCCCCACGGCCTATCATTATCATTATATAGTATAAAACTAAGTCCCCTACCGCGTGTCTGTCTGTCTGTTCGCGATAAACTCAAAAACTTGTGAACGGATTTTAAAGCGGTTCTCATCAGTCGATAAAGTGATTCATGAGGAACGTTTTGGTATATAATTTGTCAAGGCTTTTTTTATAATCAGGACGGGACAACGTCTGCCGGGCCCGCTAGTTTATATATATATATATATATATATTTGTCAACCGATTTTCATCATTCTTTCTTTGTAGGTATAAAGTCGTGTACAAATAACCTACAATATATACATATGGATTATGTATAGGTATTAATGAATTACCTTAAAGTTGACTCTTCGTTTAATATAATGGCTATTATAATTATCAAGCCAGTAAATCACCGAACTGGCTAAATATGATGTAATATTCATACTTGAATCACGTTTTATAAGGAATAAATATGTATGTTAAATTCCCTTTAATACAATACGTCTACAAGCGTATAAACTTAGAGTTGATTCAACGTTTGGCAACTTCTCAGAGATCGAGGAAGGTCATAAAAATGTAGTGCAGTAGAATGAATTACACAATTCGTAATGAACATTATAAAGAAAAGTAGACAGCCGTCCTCAATATCGTCTGTTACAGCTTACAGAGAGTATTTCGAGGTATTAAGGTACCTACTAGTCAAGGTGAAAACAGATTTTTATTATTTACTTCAAATGTCTTTATTTAATATTGTGATTCCTCACTATATTCATTTTGTCGTTTAGTTGAGTTATCTATATTACTAAATTATAAAAAACGGATTCAACATTTCATATTTTCACGTGTGTCAAACGTCTGTCTGTTAGAAATTATTATTATATACTAGCTTTCCCGCGCAACTTCGTTTGTGTGAAATAGGCTACCTACCGGTTCCAGTTGTATTTCCAAACTCGGAAAATCTTTAAAAACCTAGAACCCGATTACAGCTACTTCCATCGTTTCCAACTGTGAAACCAAACAATTCAGGGACTCACTCAAACACATATCTAGTAATTTCGATGAGACGGACGTAGCGCCGTCTGTCATTCAGAAACCTCAATAATTCCGTTTTGTTTGAAATACGAACGAACGTTGAATCATTTGGAAATCGTTCATACAAAAATACTAAAATCGCGAAATTAATATTTTATGAAAAGGATCAAAAATACTTCATACAAACTCAAAATATTAGATTTCGTACGGATCCGAATGATCTCGAAAACTTATATAATATCGCAACGACTCTAAAATTATTTAAGTTATAAATACATAATTGTTTTTCATTTTCTAATATTCCTGCCTTAAACCTTTCAATCCTTATAAAAGGCAACCTGTCTCTCGATTAATGTGCTCGGTTGTTCATATAAAAATATCAGGATACGTTTTGTTATACATTTTGTTAGGTTAGGCGACAAAATGACTAAGCTAAATTGAAATAATGGTAAATATCATTACATAGTATAAAACAAAGTCCCCTACGGCGTCGGTCTGTCTGTCTGTTCGCGGTAAACTCAAAAACTACTAAACGGATTTTCATGCGGTTTTCACCAGTGGATAAGGTGATTCATGAGGAAGGTTTTGGTATATAATTTGTCGAGAACTTTGTATAATCAGGGCCGGCTCAACTAGTTGTTAAATAAATCATTTTCAGCAAGCGAGAATGCCTGACTTTTGACCTTTAAAACAGTATATAGTTTTTAAATAGCACATCTAGTAAATATGGCTCTAACGTGTATATAAAACATAGTTTTAAAAATTAAACACCATTTCCATTTAGAATTCTATTTTTGTTCTGCTGACTTCACTTTTATAGGGAACGGCATAGAAACACAACTGAGGAGTGCTTTCGATGTGTTCACGCACCGTTTAACTATAATATTTTGGCACGAATACTATTATACATATAGTGGTAGGTATTTGTATAATTTATGTATTTTAAACATTCAACTTTAAGGTGCAAGAAGTAATTAGCTTCATGAAGTAATAAATGATAAATATTAATTATATATGTGTATTGTGGCATTGTTTGTTATTCGATGAAAAACTTCGTCTATAATTTTTTTTAAATAATATAGCAGCAAAATGGTATATACTTGGGATAAAATGGTAATTGCAGTGTTGAATCCATAACTACCAATCGTCTAGGTCTTGTTGGCAACCATACCTTTCAGACAGGAACAAGAATAATGTCAACCCTACTGTTTTATGAACAAAGTAGGAGTATTAATGAGTCTTCCACTATACCGAACCTGAATAAAAATAGGGACTGATACATACAATTTTAATTTGATTTCCGTTGTTCCGTTGTTTATATATTACAGAGCACGTTGAAATTAAAATAATAAAATAAATATATTCACGTCTTACAGCTACTAGCGCGTCGCGAGTTTCACTCGCTTTTAATTTTAACAAGTTCAAACTATTTTCAGAGAGCTAACCACCTGACTGCGTGCTATGATGAACTTTATGGCACGATACCTCGCTGATATAGGCATTTACTGTTCGATCCTTCTCGGCAATGCTAAGCTATCGTTGGGCGGTTAACCTGCCATCGGCCCACGATACCCTGCGGCCACATAGCCCGCCCACTATACTGCTTCGTTCTCACTAAGCGGTATTCTCTAACCTACATTCTGTGTGGGAATTATGCCGCTACCTTCTTAAGTCAATCTTGTATCAATAAAAATCAATTGTGGAATGTATTTAAGCACATGACTTCAGATAGGCTGCACCTATTTGACTATTTTTTTGCCTTTGTATAATAATTGTCAGGATAAGGTTTACTAGAAAAAAAATGCTTGTAAAATCGTACGGAAAAAATTGAATTAATCTCCATATAAAAAAGTGAATGACACAAAAAAAAACAGAGAAAATATTCAAATACATATATTGGGAGGACTGACATTGACATTCAGTTCTTCACTTACAATTTTATTTCATTTGGTCGCATTTTCTTCGTTGGTACACCCGTGCGTAGAAATATATAAAATGCAGGAAAAAAAAAATTGACTGGTAGGATCTTTAGACTAGCGGGTTTAAAGAAACAAATAATTACTTGCATAGATGTGTTTTATTATTAAATCCCTTTTTACTCTAATCACTGCACTGACCCATTCACAATTGTAAAACAGAAATCTAAGTTTACAGTTCGAGGTCAAAGTTTCCGATCTTACTCAATAGAAGCAGTTTTTATAAATGTTGTAATGGTGCAATTTAAAAATTTTTTAGTCCATCTGGCTTGTTTATCGGTTGAGACATTGACCTGTACGTATAGTGTTTTCATATCCAGTGTGTAATTACAAGCAATTACTACAGATGTAGTTATTTACTATAGACGTATATTATATACATCATATTTAAGTGTATTTTACAATCTAATTATAAATATTCAATCGGTCAAGGACAGCAACTCGGTTTCTTCACCGCTTCTATCTGGCTCACTTTATTCTTACGTTTTACTCTCACTAAATTGTAATCCAATTATTCTCATCATTGACGTTTCTTCTCTGTTTTGAAGTTATACTTCTTTTGGCGCGTTAGGGAAAAATGATGAGAGTAAAATTTTACGATGCGCGCGAAAAACAACACCCTGAAGTTAGCTATAGTCAACATTTTATTTCTTTGTGTTTGTATTTCTTTGTATTAAAACTTTCAATGTGTTAAATACCATTTTCTATTGTTAGTATCGTTTTTTCTACAAACGTAGAATAAGGCGAAGGATAAAATTTTTGAAAAGATTTTTATCTTGTTACGCCAACGAAGTATAACTTCTAACACGTCTACATAAATACACAGACACTTTAAAAAAAATTATTTCATGTACTGTGTAAGAATAACGCATTACATTATTACTTGTTATTATTCCACCTTCCTTAATCATAATTTCTGCTACAGTAAAAGATATTGGCACAATAAAAAACGAAAATACTCCGTAAATCATATATTGCTCAGTTTTTTTTTGCAAACTAGAAATATAAATAAAAAGATCAATTCCATCTGATTTTTCAACTTACTCTGATGAATATATTTGTTTTGATACAATTTTATATACGAATGAAAGTATTAGTAAACCTTTAAGGATATTTATTTTCCTTAATTACAGATCAGTAATTTTACGTAGCTTTCTCAATTAGGTGTCCTAAAGATATCCTCGGGAACGCCAGGACACAGTAACGAAAATGTGATCGTCTCGTCCGAAACGGGACATATCCGAAACGGTCAAGTTAAGCATAACTCGTTATTTCAATGCGGCCTTATATATTCGAGTTACAAGGCACAAGCTTTTCGTTGCCAAACTGCAAATTGCGTATTACACAGAGGTGTTTCAACAGCGTATATAAATATGAATCATTATATTAACTACGTAGTAATATTCATTAGGCTTCTCTCTTTCTTTCTTTCTTCATAAAATGATAGAAGTATGTAATTCTGCGCGTATCACTCAAAAGTTACTGGACATATTTCGATGAAAGATTTTTAGTTTTACTACTTAGACACCTGATTCCTTACCTAAAGGAAGAGTTATCGCGATAGCTTCATTAAATATAAAGTTATTAAAGTGTTGAGAAACCGCGATTTTATTAGCACTACGCGTTCAAACAGCGTACAGTGTAACAAATTCTTTATACCGTCGTTATAATGAACATCTTTCTATTATGTAAAAAAATAGTTCAATTTGGTTGGTTTACCACAAAACTATTTATTTATTCTTTATTTTCCCTCCGCGTAACGAAAACTGTATATAACGTAAAAAAATATTAGGTCTGTTGAAATTCGTTATAAAGAGTTTGATACTGTATGTGTTTTGTTAATGGGAAGTAGGGCAAGCGGTGTGGTGCTTATATTTTTTCCTCCGTACATACATATAAATATATTGTTAAAATAATAAACGATGCAGACAAAGTCGTGGGTTGTTACCTAGTGGCTAGTACAGAATAAAATTATTAATGACTTGTTATTTTTTAAGGGCCAATTTTCTAACTACATATTTCGGGTATGTATGTACAGGATCGAAAAATAGTTCTTACTAAGGAGATTCGATAAAAGGCACTCGTGTGTTCCTATATTCGTTGCACCTAAAAATAATAATAATCGATTTTATCGCAATATTATGTATTACAGTTATGATAATATGTTATTATCATTAGATAATGTTATTCGTAACTTTACGTTATATTGTGCTATAGTGGATCTGACATGTTGTTTATATTACACTGCGGTGATTATGAACATAAATGTTTATCCTTGTTTATTATATATTTAGTATGCTTTATCTAATAACAATTTCCTTGCAGGCCCATGCAAAGTCGTAATACAATTGTATTTAGTTTATAACTAATTGTGCGTTTGACGTCATTAACATTTCAAATGTTCTGAAGTACGCAATTATTATATTTATTGTAATGTATTCTATTAATTTATATATAATGTAATGTTTCTGGTATAGATATTTGATAGTTCCTGGTATGAAGTGTGTTTATGGATATTTTGTCGACCTGAATAATACTTTATTTTTTAACAACACGTTGAAACGACAACGAGTACGAGTAGTTGATTATTTGGGATACCTAGCGAATTGTTTTTAATGCTGGACCGACAGCCGCATATCATCCAATGATAACGGTCAAGTTAAAGCGTGAGCTATCTCGTCAGTGACGCCTTGTCTTAACAATAAACATAAATACGACTGGCTGATTTTAATTTATGTAACGCGAATGTGACCTTTGTCGTGATCAAAATTTGAGTTTTTTTAATCCAAAGACGATAAGGGAACTTTATTGTATCTCATGTTAAGCATAGTGCAAAAATAATGGTCACCAGTGGAAAACCTTTTGCCACTGTCAAACCGGTCTAGAAATCTTTGGGCAACTGTCATAGATGGGTAGTTCCGAACAGCGACAATGCATTAAAATTACTGCGACTCTCTTACTTGCATCTAAATCATGAGATGACTAACCTTTGTGACTTTATAATAACATGCTCATACAACGCATCAAGGGGAAGGGAAGTGACTCGTATCAAATTGTGACCACCTCCTCTAATATATTGTTAAATCTGAATATAGTTATGCTAAAAAAAAAAAGAGTAGATAGAAATAAAGGATGGCAGTAAAATCCAGTCGAATACAAATACCATACAATCTTGTTTGGATACTAGACATAGACCGGCAGATCTCGGAACGTGTAAGCCTAAGCGTTCTTCTCTTGCGAGTGTTAGACTTGGTGAATGGACTTCAACAGATATTTAGTGGACTAATAACAAACCTATTTATATAATTACCAATGATTTTTACATTGATCCATTGACCTTCTTTACGCTCTAATGACCAAGGTTACCATGTAGCCTGTATTACTTAATTGACTCACTCTAGGCACAAATTTTCAAATCACTTTGAGACTTCAACTGTATGAGAAAACTTTGTGAATAAATGCTGGGATTTTTTGCGTGGTTTTAATCTGTTATTTAAGCCTTTTGTTTCAATCCATGAATATAATTTAACCTTATATTTTGTAATGCTATTGACATTTTGCGTAATCTAGTTTGGTTATTATGCATATTTAAGTTAGTTGGCTCAATTAAAAAGAACATGCGTTTTGAGTCGTCACTTAAACTCTTTGAAAGGGAATAGCAAGCGTTGATTGTATTTTGAAGATTAGAAAGTTATTGTTACCGTATGATATTTGCAGAATTGCTTTTTTATATTCTGTTGATTTTAGCATCGAACCATAAATCTCACGCGGTGTTATATGACGATGTGGTCTTAAGACGGTAACAAATTAAACCTAAAAGAGGACTGGCTCTGTAATGCAGTTGTTAGAACACACCTATAACTGCTTATCCATAGATTTTAAACTTTAGGTTTGTAGCTAGACAGAAAAGCCCTACCCTCTTATCATAACGTTTTCTTTCACCTAAAGCTTTGACTCGATTTTTTTTTTATTCTAGCACGGCAAAATGACTGCACTATTCCTGTTGCTACATAAATACACAGACACTTTAAAAAAAATTATTTCATGTACTGTGTAAGAATAACGCATTACATTATTACTTGTTATTATTCCACCTTCCTTAATCATAATTTCTGCTACAGTAAAAGATATTGGCACAATAAAAAACGAAAATACTCCGTAAATCATATATTGCTCAGTTTTTTTTTGCAAACTAGAAATATAAATAAAAAGATCAATTCCATCTGATTTTTCAACTTACTCTGATGAATATATTTGTTTTGATACAATTTTATATACGAATGAAAGTATTAGTAAACCTTTAAGGATATTTATTTTCCTTAATTACAGATCAGTAATTTTACGTAGCTTTCTCAATTAGGTGTCCTAAAGATATCCTCGGGAACGCCAGGACACAGTAACGAAAATGTGATCGTCTCGTCCGAAACGGGACATATCCGAAACGGTCAAGTTAAGCATAACTCGTTATTTCAATGCGGCCTTATATATTCGAGTTACAAGGCACAAGCTTTTCGTTGCCAAACTGCAAATTGCGTATTACACAGAGGTGTTTCAACAGCGTATATAAATATGAATCATTATATTAACTACGTAGTAATATTCATTAGGCTTCTCTCTTTCTTTCTTTCTTCATAAAATGATAGAAGTATGTAATTCTGCGCGTATCACTCAAAAGTTACTGGACATATTTCGATGAAAGATTTTTAGTTTTACTACTTAGACACCTGATTCCTTACCTAAAGGAAGAGTTATCGCGATAGCTTCATTAAATATAAAGTTATTAAAGTGTTGAGAAACCGCGATTTTATTAGCACTACGCGTTCAAACAGCGTACAGTGTAACAAATTCTTTATACCGTCGTTATAATGAACATCTTTCTATTATGTAAAAAAATAGTTCAATTTGGTTGGTTTACCACAAAACTATTTATTTATTCTTTATTTTCCCTCCGCGTAACGAAAACTGTATATAACGTAAAAAAATATTAGGTCTGTTGAAATTCGTTATAAAGAGTTTGATACTGTATGTGTTTTGTTAATGGGAAGTAGGGCAAGCGGTGTGGTGCTTATATTTTTTCCTCCGTACATACATATAAATATATTGTTAAAATAATAAACGATGCAGACAAAGTCGTGGGTTGTTACCTAGTGGCTAGTACAGAATAAAATTATTAATGACTTGTTATTTTTTAAGGGCCAATTTTCTAACTACATATTTCGGGTATGTATGTACAGGATCGAAAAATAGTTCTTACTAAGGAGATTCGATAAAAGGCACTCGTGTGTTCCTATATTCGTTGCACCTAAAAATAATAATAATCGATTTTATCGCAATATTATGTATTACAGTTATGATAATATGTTATTATCATTAGATAATGTTATTCGTAACTTTACGTTATATTGTGCTATAGTGGATCTGACATGTTGTTTATATTACACTGCGGTGATTATGAACATAAATGTTTATCCTTGTTTATTATATATTTAGTATGCTTTATCTAATAACAATTTCCTTGCAGGCCCATGCAAAGTCGTAATACAATTGTATTTAGTTTATAACTAATTGTGCGTTTGACGTCATTAACATTTCAAATGTTCTGAAGTACGCAATTATTATATTTATTGTAATGTATTCTATTAATTTATATATAATGTAATGTTTCTGGTATAGATATTTGATAGTTCCTGGTATGAAGTGTGTTTATGGATATTTTGTCGACCTGAATAATACTTTATTTTTTAACAACACGTTGAAACGACAACGAGTACGAGTAGTTGATTATTTGGGATACCTAGCGAATTGTTTTTAATGCTGGACCGACAGCCGCATATCATCCAATGATAACGGTCAAGTTAAAGCGTGAGCTATCTCGTCAGTGACGCCTTGTCTTAACAATAAACATAAATACGACTGGCTGATTTTAATTTATGTAACGCGAATGTGACCTTTGTCGTGATCAAAATTTGAGTTTTTTTAATCCAAAGACGATAAGGGAACTTTATTGTATCTCATGTTAAGCATAGTGCAAAAATAATGGTCACCAGTGGAAAACCTTTTGCCACTGTCAAACCGGTCTAGAAATCTTTGGGCAACTGTCATAGATGGGTAGTTCCGAACAGCGACAATGCATTAAAATTACTGCGACTCTCTTACTTGCATCTAAATCATGAGATGACTAACCTTTGTGACTTTATAATAACATGCTCATACAACGCATCAAGGGGAAGGGAAGTGACTCGTATCAAATTGTGACCACCTCCTCTAATATATTGTTAAATCTGAATATAGTTATGCTAAAAAAAAAAAGAGTAGATAGAAATAAAGGATGGCAGTAAAATCCAGTCGAATACAAATACCATACAATCTTGTTTGGATACTAGACATAGACCGGCAGATCTCGGAACGTGTAAGCCTAAGCGTTCTTCTCTTGCGAGTGTTAGACTTGGTGAATGGACTTCAACAGATATTTAGTGGACTAATAACAAACCTATTTATATAATTACCAATGATTTTTACATTGATCCATTGACCTTCTTTACGCTCTAATGACCAAGGTTACCATGTAGCCTGTATTACTTAATTGACTCACTCTAGGCACAAATTTTCAAATCACTTTGAGACTTCAACTGTATGAGAAAACTTTGTGAATAAATGCTGGGATTTTTTGCGTGGTTTTAATCTGTTATTTAAGCCTTTTGTTTCAATCCATGAATATAATTTAACCTTATATTTTGTAATGCTATTGACATTTTGCGTAATCTAGTTTGGTTATTATGCATATTTAAGTTAGTTGGCTCAATTAAAAAGAACATGCGTTTTGAGTCGTCACTTAAACTCTTTGAAAGGGAATAGCAAGCGTTGATTGTATTTTGAAGATTAGAAAGTTATTGTTACCGTATGATATTTGCAGAATTGCTTTTTTATATTCTGTTGATTTTAGCATCGAACCATAAATCTCACGCGGTGTTATATGACGATGTGGTCTTAAGACGGTAACAAATTAAACCTAAAAGAGGACTGGCTCTGTAATGCAGTTGTTAGAACACACCTATAACTGCTTATCCATAGATTTTAAACTTTAGGTTTGTAGCTAGACAGAAAAGCCCTACCCTCTTATCATAACGTTTTCTTTCACCTAAAGCTTTGACTCGATTTTTTTTTTATTCTAGCACGGCAAAATGACTGCACTATTCCTGTTGGTAAGCATAGTACAATCCCAAAACAATGGCGACCACCGAGTGACACACTATCCATCGTCGGTCGCTGCTGTCATGCCGGCCTGCGAAAAGCTGGATATGCACAGGCTGATCCCGAAACGTGACCCGCAGAAGCGAATCACTATGACGGGCTTTTTCGCCATATACATGGTGGTTGCGACCCAGTCAGGCTGTAGAACCCTACCACCCCGCTTTCGCCATTACCTCGTTCGTTACTCAGCAGGGTGCACTACGTGCAGGTGAGGTTGGCTTGGGTGTCTCAAGTCTTATGATGTTATTCGACATCCCAACGACACAGCAGATGGAGAATTGAACCCTGCAGCGATTAACGCAATGTCCAAGCTTCCTTTGTCTTTAAATAAGATGAAACACAATCAGTCTCTTATTTGTTCAATTAGGATCGACGTGTTCAGTAAATAATTTTATAAAGCCGGTAAATAGAACTAATATCCAATTAATTTTACGTGTTTCAATTATGCCAATTCCAGAACTTTCTGGAATATGCATTGTGCTATGCGATTTAAGGAAAATCGATCATTTATTGTTATTTATTTTAATTAACTCCTACTGCTCTTGTTTGTACATTAATTGGCAATTACTATTGTTAGTGTTTATCGATTCTTTTGTTAAAGTAATACCCTGAATAATAATATTAGTGAGAAACGCAAACAAGAGTTTTCAGTTTTACTAAACTGAAATAACTTATTTTCATGTAGCTCGTGTTAATATACATTTGGCTTATCCTCAGGAACAGTATTGCTTTTTTGGATTAAAATTGTCCTACCTCCTTTTTGGAAATCATCGCTTAAGTAATAATGACGTATCAAATAAACAAACTTACATTCGCATTTATAATATTAGTAAGGAAGTAAGGATACTCGTAGCGAAAAGTAATCGAATAATCCAGGAACTTTGTATGTATTTTGATTGCAGAATATTGTATTTCGGGAATATTGGATATAAATACCAGTATTTTGGTTCTTTTATCTATTCCTTTGCGAAAATAGTCTTGTAAAATTTAACTGCGACCTTATATACAAATTATAACGTTTGAATTATCCCTTTAATATTCCAATTTAGCCTGTAAGAGTAGTTTACAAGAAAACATGTATATTTCAACATTCACTTAAAATCGGTTATTCTTACGATCTCTTTGTTCCATATAGACATATCGTGTGGGCATCGGAACAAGGTCGTGTAGTATTTAAAATACCATTCTTGGATACGATTGTAATAAAAATAAATTCACGTTTAAGCGTACTGACAATATGGACACTACATGCCATTGCTATTTACATTTATATTCAAACCATATGAATATAATTAAATTGATTAATCTGTAGTTCTCTTTTTTCTTCATACTCTTAGCCCACCTAGGATGGGTCGGCGGAACATTTATTTATTTACAAAGTGTTAGAGCTGTACCTATACTACGTAAATCAAAAGTTTAAACAATTGTTAGCACTCTTCGTACTACTATTGACTTACTATTGACTACTGTGGAGGTGTTACTAATGACTTGACACGCCATTGGTCGAAAGTTATTGGCCAGTCGTATCTTGACTGAACGCTATAAAAGGCGAGTCTGTCGAGCCCGCACCTGTGCGAAAGCAGGAGCGAGAAGATTGCGTCATCATTGGGGACATTCTTGCTCGGTCGTCTCTCTGGAAGGTTGTATCGCGTGATTGTTGTTGTATTGCGTGAGTTCTTTCCAATTTACATTACTATTTGTGTTGATGTGAGTCTTCGTGTTGAGATATGAAATTGTGTTATTTTTATATAAATCCATTTCCGGTATTCTAATATCGGAAGTGGGATTTAGTTTTAAATTCGATCTACTTTCTGGTATCTAATACAATATATATAACCCAATACTAAATAATAAAACAATGCAATCACTCTAGTCTCTCACGAAAAATCATAAAACAACACACAAGTCTTTCCACTCACAGGTAAATATGTCACCTAGTAGGAACTGTACCAAGACTTCATTAAGACGTCGAAGCATCTGAATGAAGGGTGAATTTAGATGTGCATCAGTACGACATACCGGTATCCTACATAATTAATACTGAAGTGCACCTATATGTTTTTCTTTCCTTTCTTTGCTTGCCCATAATATAGTCAAGACTTTAATACGAAATAGAAGTTAAAATATTATTATAGAAATCGTAAAATAGCATTAATTTATCCAATGCTTGGTACACTTATATGTTTCAACAACTCGTATATGTATGAATAGTTAGCTTAGCTTAGATTAGCTCAGATAGGTCGCGAATTGCGTGTATCAGGCAACAGCTCAAGCCGAGGTGCGCCGTCAATAGCGTAGTCAGTTCGAAAAAAAACAGTAGTTTATCCTTAAGTCCTCTCGGTGCTATATGATCTTGCTATGTCAATAAACAGTAATTTATTTTTAAGTCGTCTCGATGCTACATATAATACGTATTTATACCATAATCTGTATTCTACGCATCTTTATTCAGAGCTGTGGATAAGTTTGGCGAAGATTGTAGATAGATTAGCGCTTTTCGTGTGAGTGAAATTTAGTAGGTTATCTGTAATATTTGACTCGAAAGCTGAATTGTATCGATCGATCGTACAATCCCTAACGACCGTTTTGTTTTTAATTTTTATTTTACAGTCTCCCAAATCGAACGTTGGCTCCATTTAAAATACGATATAAATAATTGACCTTATGGCATTAAAAACGCACATGCATTTTAATCAACATAATCATTGTAGTTATCTCATGTTCTCTCATTATATTTGATAAAATAAATAAACTGTATAATATGTAAACTGAATCGGGGATTATTTTAACCGCATAATCTTTATGTAGGATGCACAACATTTTTTTTTATTGGTATAGGGTTTTTTTTGCAGAAATCGCCATATAAATACAATGTTTATGTTTAGAGCGAAAAAGCTAAAAGATGTCTTTGTTTACTTATTTAGATCTAAACTATTTTTTTCACTTCTAATGTCCTGTAGTCATTTAGGTATGTAATATATTGCGATATACTTCTTCAATAATACACAAGCAGACATAACATCTTATACAGTGGAAGTGTGATTGTGATACCCTCTATATTTAGAGTGCGTGAATTACTCAAAAGGAATGTAATAGAATAAAATTGTACGCGGTCATCAAATGACTACAATATGATTGGCTCATTGATATATGTTCCTCCATAAACTTACATTTGTATTTTTAAATACCTCTAACCTTCTACCTCTTTTATACCTCTAATCTTCTGCCCGCGACTTCGTCTGCGTGGAATAGTTACTTTGGACTAACTGACACTGAGCGGAAGCTCTCAAAAGGAAAAAAAGCGATTTTGAAACATTCTTCATTGGAGTACCGCTCCTATTGGTCTTAGCGTAATGATATATAGCCTATAGCTTTCCTCGATAAATAAGCTATCTAACACTGAAAGAATGTTTCAAATCGGCCTGGTAGTTCCCAAGATTAGCGAGTTCAACCAAACAAACAAACCCTCCAGCTTTAAAATATTAGTGTAGAATCGAAGATTACAAAAATGAAAGGATTCTGACTAGTTCATTCAATAACAAGAGGTCCTGAAGCGCTTCGCTATATCTAGTTTGTTACTATTCATGATATGCAGCATCGGAAATATTCAAATAGAAGATTTTCTTCGAGAACTAATATTTCTTCGTACGCAGTTATTTTAGGCCGCGAAGTCATAAACAGTAGCCTTACAAAGCTGTAGACGTTTCAGTCTTAGGACTATAATCATAGTGGAACGAATTATTATGCTCGAGACGAGAAACATTATGCAACGCGACGGCGGTAGCCCGTTACCAGATGCAGCTGTTAAAATTTATTTTCAGTAAACTAAATACGGATACCCCTTGGTTTACTCTAAGGAACTACCGTATATAATGTACCTATACATATAATAAGAATTTAATGTAACGTGTCTGTGCTTTTTAGATTTCTATGAAAACAATTAATGCAGGTGTCTTGAAATCTATACTATCTATGCTAATATTATAAAGAGTGTTACACTAATCACGTATAGGGTCGATACAGTCAGGATTGCCAATAAACACTAAGTAGATACTGTCACTATTCATTTGGCCAGAGCTTCGCCTTACAATAACTTCCACATAGGAGTGCGTCCAGATCAGCGACATCTTGCCCTTTATATGCCACCAATGTAGTCTCACACCGGAATGAATAATGAACAGCCGATAACTTCCACCAATAGCGTTCGAGGTCATTAGTAACACCCCGATAGAGTCAATAGCGCGGTATCGCAGGTCAATAGTGGTTCCCCGGGTGGCGTTGTAGTCTCGCCTCTCGGGTGTGTCACGGTACCGGACGTAGACGTTAACAAGAGGTAAAGTTTGTGAGTTTGTGACGTTGTAGGGGGTAATCTCAGGAACTACCGGTTCGATTTGAAAAATTCTTACAGTGTTATATAGCTCATTTATCGAGGAAGGTTATATGCTATATATCATCACGCTATAGACCAATAGGAGCGGTGCACCAATGAAGAATAGTTCAAAATCGTTTTTTTTTGCTCTTCAGAGCTTCCCCTGCATGTTAACGTTAGCCCAAAGTAATTATTCCACGCGTACGAAGTCGCGGGCAGGAGCTAGTAGGTAATAATGTTTCAAACATATATAGATATGTCTCTCTGTTTATATGATCACTGCTGAAGTAATTATAATGTATATCCTCGAGTAACAATTAGTGTTGGTTTCATTAAAATCGATTCACTATCAAAAGTTATTGTAATTTTAATGTCGACGCGACTTAGTACGAGAGAAAAGTACATAAGTAAATGAACTTAATACATTCAGATGGTTTTATTAGTTACTGTTCTTTTACATAAGGTTCTACGCGGACGGAGTTGCGGGCACAGCTAGATGTAAATATATAAGAGACGCTTGAAATTAGTGTGGTGTCATCAAATTGTGTTGGCTTGGAATTTTAGCTAACACCTTTTTTTTTATGTCATTGATGACAAACGAACAGGTGGGTCACCGGATGTTAAGTGATCACCACCGTCCATGGACACTAACAACACCAGAGGAGTCGCAAGTGCGTTGCCACCATTTGGGGGAAGGGTTAGGGGAGGGAGAGGAGAGGGAAGGGGAGGTGGGTCTCCGGCGCTCTCACTGACCGAACGAAACGCAAATATGCAAGCACTGTTACTTCACGTCGGTGTTCTGTGAGAGGGTGGTACTACCCCGGGCGAGCCAACCCATTCATGCTGACACCAGTAATAGTTGCAGTAATAAACTTTATGCAATGTAATCAAAAAGAAGTATATCGTAATTCCGAAACATTCACCAGGAAAATGCGGGTAGTCATATTTATAAACATTGTAATATTTTTTCTAATAACAATGAGTTACGAATTTTTGGAAACGTAACCTAATAAGTTTGTATCCAAGTTTATTCTTAGAAGAATGTACTTACAAAACAAATATTTAAAAACATCCTGTCTGGTTGTGTGCTTGGAGGTACATACAACATATAATGCGCAAAAGCGACTGTCAGATTTTATTTAAATGTCACCCCAGAAGTTATGTTATTGTACTGTGAGGCTTTGTATTAAAAAAGGTCAGCAACAAAAAAGAAAATTTTAAAATAATTCAAACTGCTGCCACCTATAACATTTCTAATGCTTTTACAGCTGAATGCTGTCTAATAACACCTTTGTATTAACTTCAACGATTTGAATGTTAACACTAACATAATAAAAGTAACTAATAGAAATCACGACGTGTTATGGTTCGCAATTAGATTTATCGATTTCGTGTTATTACATCCGTTTCCTGACTTAAATCAATATTTATTTAAAGCGATACAATATTTACAGAACGGTTGCTTGCTGTACGTACTGCTTGTGCGGTTTCAAGTTGGTAACTTTATAAATACAGCAGGGCGTCGATTGTACGAAGTAATTGGGTGGGTTCGGAAAAGCGATTTATTCGGATAATCTTGCTGTACAATTGTACATACATTTTTATCGTTAGCAAGTGTAATATATATATTTACAGTACTAAGTAGATGTCAGACATATGCAGATACTGTTTATAAAAAAATCCTTAATTTTGATATGTTGAAACAATACGCTATATTATAAACGATGTTAACCGGATAGACAAATCATTCTGAACTCTGAAGTAGAAAACCACAAGGCAGACCTCAAGTTTAGTGTGGAGTTTAATGTACATAATATAACATACCAAAGTATAACATACTTGGATTTAAAAAAAATATATTATCCATATATGTACGCCTTTATTGCACTCAAAAGATTATATCCTCTATCGAAATTAACATAAGGATTCGTAAAAAAGCCACACCGTACGATAAAAAAGCACTATATTATTTGTTTCTTTTTTCCAATAACCGAAGTTATCATTTTTATTTAACGATTTCTTTGAAAAGTTACATTTTACTTGTTATTATCGTATGGATTGTACAAAGTTTTGGTGGAACAATGTTGAACTTTGTTCCTTAATCCGCGACGATGCCCTCTTCGATCGACTAAAAGGAGGGGCTCGCCATCAGACAAGTCAATGTCCTACAGAAATGTATATAGATTAGTTTTCATTCTTAAAAATGATACTGTTTCCGAAGGATAGGTAAAATCTAAATTAACACGGAAGAAGCCTCGAGCATGAGCTAGTGAGATATAATATGACTTCGATTAGTCCTATGTTTTTAGTTTTTTTTTCGTGAAGCCGACATTTCACGCTGGATTTTGGAGATTCGGATGGATCAATCAATAATTTTTGAAATGAAAACTTCTTTAGGCGCGTTTAGCGGTATTTGACAGGAGAAAAACTTATGATTTCGCATCAGCGACATGATAATAAAGCGTGACCGATCGTATTGCGCTTGCGTCAGACTAGCGACGCGTAATATAGCGGCTTGTGTACAACTAATATTGAGATTTTGCAGCCGATCATATTATGTTTGATTAATTAATAAACTGTATAAAAATATAACATAACTAGCCTGCGCCCGCGACTTCGTTCGCGTGGAATAGTTACTTTGGGCTAACGCTAACACGCAGCGGAAGCTCTCAAGAGCAAAAAAAAGGCCAATTTTGAAACATTCTTCATTGGTGCAACGAACCTATTGGTCTTAGTGTGATTGATATATAGCTCATCACCTTCCTCGATAAAAAAGTTATATAACACTGAAATAATTTTTCAAATCGAACTAGTATTTTTTTTCTTCGAACTGACAACGCTATTGACCAAGCAAGGTCTTAACAGCTTCACCGGACTACTAAGGCGAGCGTTTAAGGCACTCGGCCGATTTTATTTTGACAACTAGCTCAAGGGTGCGCGGCACACTTCGGCTTTGGCTGTTGCCTGATACATGCAATTACCAAGCATACATACCTCAACAACTCGTATATATATTTCGTATCGGATAATATTCTAAACTATTTCAGTTTGATAAGGGGAAAAAATAAAACCCTTTCACTTGCATGTGTAAGCGTGTATGCGTGCACGTGTGTAGATATGTGTAATGTTGTCGCAGTGATGTAAGAGTTTGTGTCACTGTATCGCGCGAGCAGCGTACTCAAGGGCTCCACGCCGAGGGAACGGACCTAGGCTTGAGCCGCTGCCGAGGGGGTCGAACTAGTAGTTCCTGAGATTATCTTCTACAACGTCACAAACTCACAAACTTTACCTCTTTATAACATTAGTATATATTATAACATAATTATTGTTCGGAGTGCCAATAGATGCGAAAACCCGACTAATGTTAATAATTTCAATATTATGAAATTTAAATAATTCAGACTATAATTAATTTAAAAATCAAAGAAAAAAACACAGTTATTGTGTTGAGTTTTTACTTCTCTTGACAGTCCTTATGACTGCCTCGATGTTACTTTGTCAAATATTTAATCTCATGTGTGTTTGATAAATATATAATTAAATGTTTAAAAGACGCCATCTACTCTCTTCAGACAGTATATGCCATCGCACTCAAACATTAGTGTATCCGCTAGTACCATAAGCGTTTGTAAAAGAAACCACACCCTACGATAAAAACGCACTATAAAATTAGTTTCTTTACAAAGTTTCTTCCAATAACCGATGTTATCGTTTTTATTTAACGATTTCTTTGAAAAGTTACATTTTACTGGTTTTTATCGTATGGATTGTACAAAGTTTTGGTGGAACAATGTTGAACTTTGTTCGTTAATCCGCGACGATGCCCTCTTCGATCGACTAAAAGGAGGGGCTCGCCATCAGACAAGTCAATGTACCGATAGTGTATTCTTTTATATTCTTTAAAACAAGTCTTGTT
>MU159201.1:130410-157780 GCA_015888305.1 Antheraea pernyi
TCGGGTGGTACTACCCCGGGCGAGCCAACCCATTCATGTTGAAACCAGTACTAGCTTCAGCGTGGCTCTACCACCTTCATAAAAAGTAAAACAGATTTTTTTTTAACCTACACTGTAATTTTTGAGTGAGATGCGTACAGCGACATATCTCTATTATTTTATTTATATATTAGTACGCAAATTATATATCGTATCGTCTGTCTCAGTAACCTTAAAGTATATGTAGCTTCCATATGAAAACATGTAACTTGGTAATACAAAGTAAAGTGGCTGTTGATATAGGGGGCTTGAATTTGAATGTCGTATTGGGTGGGAAACGTTCAAGTGTCGGTCAGGGTATTCAGTTCCCACGCGAATGATTATCGGTGGCAAGTGGAGAGATAAATATTTGTAAACTACAGTCGGACGAGTCCCCGACCTTGCTGGGAAAACAGTAATTCTAGAATTAACATTGTGGCACAAGTCACGTATTTCATTGAGAGTTTTATTGTTTGTTTGCTATTGCTAACACACGATTTATTTTCAACTGCTTACCACACGGCTGTTCAATGTTAAATGACTAACAGTATTATATCATTTGTCTATTTCTTATTTAAGATTATTTCCAAACTAAATTAATTAATTTTTTTTTCTATAATAAACGTAATTAAAGTTTTTTTTTATATCAAGAGGAGGCAAACGAACAGGTCAGGTCACCTGATGTTAAGTGATCACCATCGTCCATAGACACTACCAACAACAGGGGAGTCGCAAGTGCGTTGCCAGCCTTTGTTTGTGGGAGGGGGAAGGGGAAGGGAGCGTCATTTATAACCAATTACCTTCTAACTTCATTTTGAAGTATCCGAAAAGTCCTTAATTAGAATACGTCGATTTGATTCTCTGCTTTGTGTAATAAATATTATATACATGTAATCTTTTCGTGGTATAAGGAGTCGAATGCTTTGGTATAGTCGATGAAAGCAATGTAGTACTCGCGCTGGTAGGATTTATACTTGACTAAGATTTGGCGGACAACATGAATATGATCGATTACCGAATAGCCTTTCCGAAAACCCGCCTGTTCGATGGGTTGATGTTCATCTAGTATTCCTTCTATCCGTTTTAAAATGATCTTGGCAAATATCTTATATTACAGTCGGACGAGTCCCCGACCTTGCTGGGAAAACAGTAATTCTAGAATTAACATTGTGGCACAAGTCACGTATTTCATTGAGAGTTTTATTGTTTGTTTGCTATTGCTAACACACGATTTATTTTCAACTGCTTACCACACGGCTGTTCAATGTTAAATGACTAACAGTATTATATCATTTGTCTATTTCTTATTTAAGATTATTTCCAAACTAAATTAATTTTTTTGCTATTGCTAACACACGATTTATTTTCAACTGCTTACCACACGGCTGTTCAATGTTAAATGACTAACAGTATTATATCATTTGTCTATTTCTTATTTAAGATTATTTCCAAACTAAATTAATTTTTTTTCTATAATAAACGTATTTAAAGTTTTTTTTTATATCAAGAGGAGGCAAACGAACAGGTGGGTCACCTGATGTTAAGTGATCGCCATCGTCCATAGACACTAGCAACAACAGGGGAGGCGCAAGTGCGTTGCCAGCCTGTGTTTGTGGGAGGGCGGAAGGGGGGGAAAGGGGAAGGGAGCGTCATTTATAACCAATTACCTTCTAACTTAATTTTGAAGTATCCGAAAAGTCCTTAATTAGAATACGTCGATTTGATTCTCTACTTTGTGTAATAAATATTATATACATGTATTATGGGTGCGAACTTTCCAGAAGAAGTTAGTTTAATTAATAATTAACGAAGGAAAGTATCATATTCTTGTATTTTACAAGTTTCGAATGTTATCTCAGTACCCGTACTAAGTTATTATCCTTAGCTTAAATACGACTTGTTTATCTATTGTTTAACATATATGGAAGATTTTTTAGAATACATTAAAGATGAAACACACTTGTCACATGAGTCAAGGCTTCCCTCATTTCACTGTGACTCATGTCACCTCAGAACTTTCTAGCCCTTTCCGATAGTGACTCAATGTATGAAGAATTTAATTAATTCATAGAGGCAAAATCAGAGACTTCGTCGTCGGTGGCACATGGCGGGCGCCTGGTTGCTGTTCCACGACCAAAATAGACGACGGGCTATTTATACGAGAGTCGTATCCGCCCGGCGCACGCGCACTGAGCCCCTTCGTCTACGTTATAGAAACGAAAGTGTGAACATGGCGCCGATTTTGTTGACCTGTCTGGGCATTATTTTATAGAGCATATATGTATAGTCCTGTTAATCTTTTTGGCCGCTCTAAATATAAATCTTAAGAGTCAAGTGTTCTCATACAAAAAGTTACTATGGTATTTATTTATCCTCAAGTTGTCTCAATCATTATCATTACGTAGTATAAAACAAATTCCCTTACCGCGTATGTCTGTCTGTCTGTTCGCGCGATAAACTCAAAAACTACTGAACGTATTTTCACGCGGCTTTCACCAATAGATAGAGTGATTCACGAGGAAAGTTTAGGTGTATAATTTGTCTATGTTTTTATTTATTATCAGGGCGTGACAACGTCCGCCGGGCCCGCTAGTATAATATAATACGTATTTATACCTACATTAGTGTTTTGAACTATATTCAGAGCAGTCAGAAAGATTGATATTTGATTGAGACTATATTTTAATCCATCCAACGTATTAAGACAAATATCTGATAACCATTAATTGTGGTAAAATACAACTCAAATATTAACGTATGTAGTCATTTCTATATTTTGTTGACTCACGTTTTACTCGATAAACTAGTTGACCAAATGGTTTCCAAGTTAGTAGGTCAATTTCGTTAATGCATGTAGGGTTACAAAAGACTACATTCAAAAATGCTTCCAAAAAAAGCGCTAACAGGTCATCAATCATGCTCACACTAAAAGCCTTTGGAAGCGGCGTAACCCTTGTCGCCATTATAAAAAAGAAATTACCCGTCGTATTATTTTCTAAATTCTGTAGCGCTTCTGGGATGTTTGCATATGTCAGGATTGAGGATTTTTATGTTATTATCCATAAGAGAATAACATCCATCCTGGGTAAACTCCGCGATAGTCCCAACAAGATAATGAGAACAATGATAGACACGTACGATAATTCTTTCATGAAGCACTGGATATCGGTTGTTGTATAATACTCTGATGTCCATCTTATTTCATATCTATACAATTTTGTATTAAAAAATATATTAATATAGTTTTACTTAATTTTAATTTTGTTTTTAAACTTAGTATCTAGTTATATTGAAGTAAAACTTCTTTAGGCTCGACTAGGAGGTAACTGGACGACAATGCAACGGAAGTCCGTTACGGCAATATGGCGTCTCGTTTCTGTACCATCCGGTTTTAAAATATTTTTGATTTTGTCAATAAATAGTTTATAAACAAATTATACAAACATTTAAAAAAAATTTAACTGAATAATAATAAAAAGCATATGATAGAATTAATTATGTATAATTGGGCGCGCGACCGTGTTACATCTGGTTTCAATGTAACAAATTAAATCAAAGCTTCATTATCTGTAGTGCCATCTATCAGCTAATTCGGAACTTTAACACAGGAAATATTATTAACAACTCTTTGTTATAAATTGAACAAAATATAGAACAGTTATCATAAACCAATCATATTTGAAGTATGATAGTAATTAAATTATTGTTTTAAAATGTATAGTAGTTAACGATAATAAATGTATATATTACTAGTGTTACATCATCAATGAATGCCTTTTTAAATTCTCATATGATGTATTTATTGTTAACTTAATCGCCATCTCTTATAACGTCAAAGAAGTTTTACTTCAATCGCGTGTGACGCACTGTTACGCGTACTCATTTTTTGTTTTTGTGGACCCTTGTAGTCTGATAAATAAATAATAATCTGTGTTTACATTACCGGAAAAATTATATATTTCGGACTTGTTGATTACCTCGATTACCAACCTCTAATAAGCGGACATGAAAAAAAAGACAAATATATTCAAAAAAGGAAGGTTATATATCAATATTTAGGAAGAAATACAGTCTATTGTTAAAAGCTTTTCAAGGTGACACGAATATATTTTGTATACAATTGTTATGGCAAAGTAAACACACCGGGTCGCTCCCAAGTACAATGATGTAACTACGGTGACGGTATCTGTTGTACCTATTTATAAAGCTGCTCTAAATATACGTACACACTGTTTAATTTGTAATGACATTGAGAATATTAAACGTTCTGTTGATAGTGTTGATTGTTTTGACACCGATTAAGTATCTACGTTACGCAAGAGTACGCGATTAAGTGCGTAACGGGGAATTTGGTGCAAACATCATAATGTTATTAATATGTAATATAAAATTCTTAGAACATTGCAAATATAGTAAAATTCATACTGATAGGAGATAGCGAGACGTAATAAAGAAAAACCCGTTTAATTATTAGTGGTTACCAAATATTCAAGTGATACGTTGTAAATTTTCGTTGTTTATTATACCAATAATTATCTTTTGCTAGATTTGACCTATCTTTCGGGAACGGTACATTCTTCTATCTCCTTTTCTCTGTTCCTGACAATGTGTTTCAATAATGTCATGATGATTGGTTGAGTAGTTAAGACGTGATAGCGTAGCAAACAAACTCATACTCGCATTTGTAAAATTAGTAAGTTTGTTTTTCATTAACATTCAAGTTATGGAAAATAGGATTGATTTTCAACAATATAATGTAACTAATACAACTTATTATATTATTTTATAATTATACTTATACTCAAGGGCACGCACCCGTTTTAGTGGTTGGTGCGACCTGAACAATTGCCCAAGGCGCCACAATTGGAAGTGGTCATTTTGGACTGTCAGGATGTAAAAAGTTATATGGATAACAATTTGTATAATAATAATAAAGCCCTTTATTCAGACCAACTTATTATCTATTTACAAAGTATTAAAACTAAAAAAAACGATGAGTATGTTAAATATAATATTTAATAATTTTTTGTAGGTCTGTTTGCCAATCGGCAAAGGCCTCCTCCAACCTTTTCTATTCCTGTCTATCTTGGGCCACTCTATTCTACGTTACTCCTGCAACTTGCCTAATGTCATCATCCCACCCTTTTCTGTGGTCCGCCCCTTTTCCTTTTCCCTTCTCTAGGGTACCATCGTGTCATAATTTTGCCACATTTCTCTTGGCCTCTTGTCAAGTGCCTCGCCCATTGCCATTTGAGTCTTCTGATTTTGGATGTTGTGTCTATGACCTTCGTCTTTTTCCTGATGACATGGTTTTTTATTCGGTCCGACCTTTTCAGATTTAGCATACTTCTTTCCATTGCATGTTGACAGGTTTCCAGTTTTCTAGTCGTATTTTTTGTTAAAGCCCATGTTTGGCTGCCATACATTAAAACAAGTAGTATGCAGGAGTTGAAAAGTTTTTTCTTTACATTGATGTGAGGAATTTTGTCTTTCATGGCCGCTCTCAGACTCCAGTATCTCTACCAGCTATTTGTTATTCTTCTCTCAACTCCTTTGGATATAGGATCCTCTTGTGTTACTAGCTGTCCCAAATAGATGTATTCGTCCGTGTAATCGATTTGATTATTTACTAAATGTATGATGGTTTTCTTCCTGTTTGTCATAACTTTTGTTTTCTCTGGGTGTAACTTTAAACCCATCTTCTCGCTTTCATACGCTAGTTCATGAATCATTTGTCGTACGTTTTCCGGTGATTCAGCAAATAACATTATATCGTCTGCGAACCTCAAGTGTGTTATGGAGGCTCCATCGACATTGATTCCGAGGATTTCCCAGTTAAATATCCTAAAGATTGTTTCGAGAACCGCTGAGAATAATTTTGGGGATAAGGGGTCTCCTTGTCTAACACCCTTTCTTACTCTAAAAGTTTACCTTTCTTTTCTAGTTGGATTGTCGCAGTACTATGGCTATATACAGTTTTTATTAAGCGGACATATTTTTGTTCGATTCCTTGTTCCTGTAGGGACTTCCATATCTTTTCGTGGTATAAGGAGTCGAATGCTTTGGTATAGTCGATGAAAGCAATGTAGTACTCGCGCTGGTAGGATTTATACTTGACTAAGATTTGGCGGACAACATGAATATGATCGATTACCGAATAGCCTTTCCGAAAACCCGCCTGTTCGATGGGTTGATGTTCATCTAGTATTCCTTCTATCCGTTTTAAAATGATCTTGGCAAATATCTTATATATGTTAGGCATGAGACGGTAGTTTTCGATGTCGTGTTTGTCTCCCTTTTTATATAGAAGGATAATATTTGATTCCGTACATTGCTGTGGAATAACTTCTGTGTCTATGATATCTTTAAACATTTCCGTAAGGATCGGTTTTGGTCATGGTATTGGTCTTGCATCAATACACCTGATCTTGGTATTGCACCCCCAGTCTTGGTCTTGCAAGTCTTACAGATCTTGCTATTACCTATTTGACTATTGCTCTTTATTAAACACGTTAGGTTAAACCTTAGAACAATCCAACAGATAGGTAGATCTAGAGATATCTAAGGTTTCTGCCAAATTTATTTCTTCTCTCGATGTGTCATTGTAATCATACAGTTCTTTATGCGGCATGGGCAATTTCAATTTCAATGGCAGGATGTGGCAATTTCTAATATGTCTTTTCTGTCGTGGTTCCATTTTCGTCTCTTGCTTTTCATGTTTACTACCCAATCTATAGATTTCGTTAGTTCCTTGTACGCTTTTTTGATACCACCCGTTTTTATTATGTGTTTTTCAATAGTCTCTTACCTTCTAACTTAATTTTGAAGTATCCGAAAAGTCCTTAATTAGAATACGTCGATTTGATTCTCTACTTTGTGTAATAAATATTATATACATGTATTATGGGTGCGAACTTTCCAGAAGAAGTTAGTTTAATTAATAATTAACGAAGGAAAGTATCATATTGTTCTATTTTACAAGTTTCGAATGTTATCTCAGTACCCGTACTAAGTTATTATCCTTAGCTTAAATACGACTTGTTTATCTATTGTTTAACATATATGGAAGATTTTTTAGAATACATTAAAGATGAAACACACTTGTCACATGAGTCAAGGCTTCCCTCATTTCACTGTGACTCATGTCACCTCAGAACTTTCTAGCCCTTTCCGATAGTGACTCAATGTATGAAGAATTTAATTAATTCATAGAGGCAAAATCAGAGACTTCGTCGTCGGTGGCACATGGCGGGCGCCTGGTTGCTGTTCCACGACCAAAATAGACGACGGGCTATTTATACGAGAGTCGTATCCGCCCGGCGCACGCGCACTGAGCCCCTTCGTCTACGTTATAGAAACGAAAGTGTGAACATGGCGCCGATTTTGTTGACCTGTCTGGGCATTATTTTATAGAGCATATATGTATAGTCCTGTTAATCTTTTTGGCCGCTCTAAATATAAATCTTAAGAGTCAAGTGTTCTCATACAAAAAGTTACTATGGTATTTATTTATCCTCAAGTTGTCTCAATCATTATCATTACGTAGTATAAAACAAATTCCCTTACCGCGTATGTCTGTCTGTCTGTTCGCGCGATAAACTCAAAAACTACTGAACGTATTTTCACGCGGCTTTCACCAATAGATAGAGTGATTCACGAGGAAAGTTTAGGTGTATAATTTGTCTATGTTTTTATTTATTATCAGGGCGTGACAACGTCCGCCGGGCCCGCTAGTATAATATAATACGTATTTATACCTACATTAGTGTTTTGAACTATATTCAGAGCAGTCAGAAAGATTGATATTTGATTGAGACTATATTTTAATCCATCCAACGTATTAAGACAAATATCTGATAACCATTAATTGTGGTAAAATACAACTCAAATATTAACGTATGTAGTCATTTCTATATTTTGTTGACTCACGTTTTACTCGATAAACTAGTTGACCAAATGGTTTCCAAGTTAGTAGGTCAATTTCGTTAATGCATGTAGGGTTACAAAAGACTACATTCAAAAATGCTTCCAAAAAAAGCGCTAACAGGTCATCAATCATGCTCACACTAAAAGCCTTTGGAAGCGGCGTAACCCTTGTCGCCATTATAAAAAAGAAATTACCCGTCGTATTATTTTCTAAATTCTGTAGCGCTTCTGGGATGTTTGCATATGTCAGGATTGAGGATTTTTATGTTATTATCCATAAGAGAATAACATCCATCCTGGGTAAACTCCGCGATAGTCCCAACAAGATAATGAGAACAATGATAGACACGTACGATAATTCTTTCATGAAGCACTGGATATCGGTTGTTGTATAATACTCTGATGTCCATCTTATTTCATATCTATACAATTTTGTATTAAAAAATATATTAATATAGTTTTACTTAATTTTAATTTTGTTTTTAAACTTAGTATCTAGTTATATTGAAGTAAAACTTCTTTAGGCTCGACTAGGAGGTAACTGGACGACAATGCAACGGAAGTCCGTTACGGCAATATGGCGTCTCGTTTCTGTACCATCCGGTTTTAAAATATTTTTGATTTTGTCAATAAATAGTTTATAAACAAATTATACAAACATTTAAAAAAAATTTAACTGAATAATAATAAAAAGCATATGATAGAATTAATTATGTATAATTGGGCGCGCGACCGTGTTACATCTGGTTTCAATGTAACAAATTAAATCAAAGCTTCATTATCTGTAGTGCCATCTATCAGCTAATTCGGAACTTTAACACAGGAAATATTATTAACAACTCTTTGTTATAAATTGAACAAAATATAGAACAGTTATCATAAACCAATCATATTTGAAGTATGATAGTAATTAAATTATTGTTTTAAAATGTATAGTAGTTAACGATAATAAATGTATATATTACTAGTGTTACATCATCAATGAATGCCTTTTTAAATTCTCATATGATGTATTTATTGTTAACTTAATCGCCATCTCTTATAACGTCAAAGAAGTTTTACTTCAATCGCGTGTGACGCACTGTTACGCGTACTCATTTTTTGTTTTTGTGGACCCTTGTAGTCTGATAAATAAATAATAATCTGTGTTTACATTACCGGAAAAATTATATATTTCGGACTTGTTGATTACCTCGATTACCAACCTCTAATAAGCGGACATGAAAAAAAAGACAAATATATTCAAAAAAGGAAGGTTATATATCAATATTTAGGAAGAAATACAGTCTATTGTTAAAAGCTTTTCAAGGTGACACGAATATATTTTGTATACAATTGTTATGGCAAAGTAAACACACCGGGTCGCTCCCAAGTACAATGATGTAACTACGGTGACGGTATCTGTTGTACCTATTTATAAAGCTGCTCTAAATATACGTACACACTGTTTAATTTGTAATGACATTGAGAATATTAAACGTTCTGTTGATAGTGTTGATTGTTTTGACACCGATTAAGTATCTACGTTACGCAAGAGTACGCGATTAAGTGCGTAACGGGGAATTTGGTGCAAACATCATAATGTTATTAATATGTAATATAAAATTCTTAGAACATTGCAAATATAGTAAAATTCATACTGATAGGAGATAGCGAGACGTAATAAAGAAAAACCCGTTTAATTATTAGTGGTTACCAAATATTCAAGTGATACGTTGTAAATTTTCGTTGTTTATTATACCAATAATTATCTTTTGCTAGATTTGACCTATCTTTCGGGAACGGTACATTCTTCTATCTCCTTTTCTCTGTTCCTGACAATGTGTTTCAATAATGTCATGATGATTGGTTGAGTAGTTAAGACGTGATAGCGTAGCAAACAAACTCATACTCGCATTTGTAAAATTAGTAAGTTTGTTTTTCATTAACATTCAAGTTATGGAAAATAGGATTGATTTTCAACAATATAATGTAACTAATACAACTTATTATATTATTTTATAATTATACTTATACTCAAGGGCACGCACCCGTTTTAGTGGTTGGTGCGACCTGAACAATTGCCCAAGGCGCCACAATTGGAAGTGGTCATTTTGGACTGTCAGGATGTAAAAAGTTATATGGATAACAATTTGTATAATAATAATAAAGCCCTTTATTCAGACCAACTTATTATCTATTTACAAAGTATTAAAACTAAAAAAAACGATGAGTATGTTAAATATAATATTTAATAATTTTTTGTAGGTCTGTTTGCCAATCGGCAAAGGCCTCCTCCAACCTTTTCTATTCCTGTCTATCTTGGGCCACTCTATTCTACGTTACTCCTGCAACTTGCCTAATGTCATCATCCCACCCTTTTCTGTGGTCCGCCCCTTTTCCTTTTCCCTTCTCTAGGGTACCATCGTGTCATAATTTTGCCACATTTCTCTTGGCCTCTTGTCAAGTGCCTCGCCCATTGCCATTTGAGTCTTCTGATTTTGGATGTTGTGTCTATGACCTTCGTCTTTTTCCTGATGACATGGTTTTTTATTCGGTCCGACCTTTTCAGATTTAGCATACTTCTTTCCATTGCATGTTGACAGGTTTCCAGTTTTCTAGTCGTATTTTTTGTTAAAGCCCATGTTTGGCTGCCATACATTAAAACAAGTAGTATGCAGGAGTTGAAAAGTTTTTTCTTTACATTGATGTGAGGAATTTTGTCTTTCATGGCCGCTCTCAGACTCCAGTATCTCTACCAGCTATTTGTTATTCTTCTCTCAACTCCTTTGGATATAGGATCCTCTTGTGTTACTAGCTGTCCCAAATAGATGTATTCGTCCGTGTAATCGATTTGATTATTTACTAAATGTATGATGGTTTTCTTCCTGTTTGTCATAACTTTTGTTTTCTCTGGGTGTAACTTTAAACCCATCTTCTCGCTTTCATACGCTAGTTCATGAATCATTTGTCGTACGTTTTCCGGTGATTCAGCAAATAACATTATATCGTCTGCGAACCTCAAGTGTGTTATGGAGGCTCCATCGACATTGATTCCGAGGATTTCCCAGTTAAATATCCTAAAGATTGTTTCGAGAACCGCTGAGAATAATTTTGGGGATAAGGGGTCTCCTTGTCTAACACCCTTTCTTACTCTAAAAGTTTACCTTTCTTTTCTAGTTGGATTGTCGCAGTACTATGGCTATATACAGTTTTTATTAAGCGGACATATTTTTGTTCGATTCCTTGTTCCTGTAGGGACTTCCATATCTTTTCGTGGTATAAGGAGTCGAATGCTTTGGTATAGTCGATGAAAGCAATGTAGTACTCGCGCTGGTAGGATTTATACTTGACTAAGATTTGGCGGACAACATGAATATGATCGATTACCGAATAGCCTTTCCGAAAACCCGCCTGTTCGATGGGTTGATGTTCATCTAGTATTCCTTCTATCCGTTTTAAAATGATCTTGGCAAATATCTTATATATGTTAGGCATGAGACGGTAGTTTTCGATGTCGTGTTTGTCTCCCTTTTTATATAGAAGGATAATATTTGATTCCGTACATTGCTGTGGAATAACTTCTGTGTCTATGATATCTTTAAACATTTCCGTAAGGATCGGTTTGATAGTCTGCTTGTTTTGTATTAAGATCTCGTTGTTTATACCATCGTGTTCGGGTGCTTTGTCTCTCCGTTGTGTATCTATTGCTTTCTCTATTTCTACATGAAGGATTCTAGAGATATCTAAGGTTTCTGCCAAATTTATTTCTTCTCTCGATGTGTCATTGTAATCATACAGTTCTTTATGCGGCATGGGCAATTTCAATTTCAATGGCAGGATGTGGCAATTTCTAATATGTCTTTTCTGTCGTGGTTCCATTTTCGTCTCTTGCTTTTCATGTTTACTACCCAATCTATAGATTTCGTTAGTTCCTTGTACGCTTTTTTGATACCACCCGTTTTTATTATGTGTTTTTCAATAGTCTCCATTATATTTCTGTTCCTATCTATTCTTATGTTTTTCTTTATTTCTTTGTTAATTTCTGTAAGTTATTTTCTTCTATCCTTTGCGTCTTTTGTGTTAATTAAGTTGCCTCTTTGTTCTAGCAATTCTATAGTGGTAGCTGTAAGCTATTGTTTGTGTTCCCTACTGGTATTTGTTTCTTTGTTAATTTCTGTAAGTTATTTTCTTCTATCCTTTGCGTCTTTTGTGTTAATTAAGTTGCCTCTTTGTTCTAGCAATTCTATAGTGGTAGCTGTAAGCTATTGTTTGTGTTCCCTACTGGTATTTGCAGCGAGTTTTGTTTCAGTTTTAATAATATTCTCTATCCAGTTGTATTTTTCCTGTAAGTTTAGGTTCTTTGTTTTCTTTAAAGTTTGTGAATTTATCTCTCAATTTGTAGTAAAATTTAAATATCATAAAAAAACTAGTTTTAAGACGCGGCTATCTGTTTTGGGCGAGGCCGTCTAACCGCTAGAACGGATGTTATAATAAGCTTTATCAATTCCGCAATTCCGTAGAATACCATGGGAATCATTTTAAATATTATACTTGTAAAGTAAATTTTGGCGGATTAAAGTTTTTGGGATCCAATCCGAATGATGACTTATGGTTTGCAACTGAGTCAGGGATTTGTGCGAAGAAAAATACCGAGATAAAACCATAGTATGGTTGTAGAACTTTATCTAAGTACCTCTGACTAGCTACCACCCTCTAGTTCAAAATCTGTCTCCAAGCGCCTATTGGTATGTTCCGTTTATCCTCAAGTTGTCTCAATCATTATCATTACGTAGTATAAAACAAACTCCCCTACCTCGTCTGTCTGTTTGTGTGTTCGCAATAAACTCAAAAACTACTGAACGGATTTTCATGCGGCTATTCACCAACAGATAGAGTGATTGACGAGGAAAGTTTATTATCAGGGCGTGACAGTAGATGTGACAGAGACGGGCCCGCTAGTATAATATAATACGTATTTATACCTACTTTAGTGTTTTGAACTATATTCAGAGCAGTCAGAAAGATTGATATTTGATTGAGGCTATATTTTAATCCATCCAACGTATTAAGACAAATATCTGATAACCATTAATTGTGGTAAAATACAACTCAAATATTAACGTATGTAGTAATTTCTATATTTTGTTGACTCACGTTTTACTCGATAAACTAGTTGACCAAATGGTTTTCAAGTTAGTAGGTCAATTTCGTTAATGCATGGGTTACAAAAGACTACATTCAAAAATGCTTCCAAAAAAAGCGCTAACAGGTCATCAATCATGCTCACACTAAAAGCCTTTGGAAGCGGCGTAACCCTTGTCGCCATTATAAAAAAGAAATTACCCGTCGTATTATTTTCTAAATTCTGTAGCGCTTCTGGGATGTTTGCATATGTCAGGATTGAGGATTTTTATGTTATTATCCATAAGAGAATAACATCCATCCTGGGTAAACTCCGCGATAGTCCCAACAAGATAATGAGAACAATGATAGACACGTACGATAATTCTTTCATGAAGCACTGTATATCGGTTGTTGTATAATACTCTGATGTCCATCTTATTTCATATCTATACAATTTTGTATTAAAAAATATATTAATATAGTTTTACTTAATTTTAATTTTGTTTTTAAACTTAGTATCTAGTTATATTGAAGTAAAACTTCTTTAGGCTCGACTAGGAGGTAACTGGACGACAATGCAACGGAAGTCCGTTACGGCAATATGGCGTCTCGTTTCTGTACCATCCGGTTTTAAAATATTTTTGATTTTGTCAATAAATAGTTTATAAACAAATTATACAAACATTTAAAAAAAATTTAACTGAATAATAATAAAAAGCATATGATAGAATTAATTATGTATAATTGGGCGCGCGACCGTGTTACATCTCGTTGAGGTGTAGACTGCATGCTTAGTCTGACAATGAGCAAACAGTTAGAGTTACAAAATGAATTAAGATATTCACTGAGTTTAAATACAAACATTTCAAAAAAAATTTAACTGAATAATAATAAATAGCATATGATAGAATTAATTATGTATAATTGGGCGCGCGACCGTGTTACATCTGGTTTCAATGTAACAAATTAAATCAAAGCTTCATTATCTGTAGTGCCATCTATCAGCTAATTCGGAACTTTAACACAGGAAATATTATTAACAACTCTTTGTTATAAATAAAATAAAATATAGAACAGTTATCATAAACCAATCATATTTGAAGTATGATAGTAATTAAATTATTGTTTTAAAATGTATAGTAGTTAACGATAATAAATGTATATATTACTAGTGTTACATCATCAATAAATGCCTTTTTAAATTCTCATATGATGTATTTATTGTTAACTTAATCGCCATCTCTTATAACGTCAAAGAAGTTTTACTTCAATCGCGTGTGACGCACTGTTACGCGTACTCATTTTTTGTTTTTGTGGACCCTTGTAGTCTGATAAATAAATAATAATCTGTGTTTACATTACCGGAAAAATTATATATTTCGGACTTGTTGATTACCTCGATTACCAACCTCTAATAAGCGGACATGAAAAAAAAGACAAATATATTCAAAAAAGGAAGGTTATTATATATCAATATTTAGGAAGAAATACAGTCTATTGTTAAAAGCTTTTCAAGGTGACACGAATATATTTTGTATACAATTGTTATGGCAAAGTAAACACACCGGGTCGCTCCCAAGTACAATGATGTAACTACGGTGACGGTATCTGTTGTACCTATTTATAAAGCTGCTCAAAATATACGTACACACTGTTTAATTTGTAATGACATTGAGAATATTAAACGTTCTGTTGATAGTGTTGATTGTTTTGACACCGATTAAGTATCTACGTTACGCAAGAGTACGCGATTAAGTGCGTAACGGGGAATTTGGTGCAAACATCATAATGTTATTAATATGTAATATAAAATTCTTAGAACATTGCAAATATAGTAAAATTCATACTGATAGGAGATAGCGAGACGTAATAAAGAAAAACCCGTTTAATTATTAGTGGTTACCAAATATTCAAGTGATACGTTGTAAATTTTCGTTGTTTATTATACCAATAATTATCTTTTGCTAGATTTGACCTATCTTTCGGGAACGGTACATTCTTCTATCTCCTTTTCTCTGTTCCTGACAATGTGTTTCAATAATGTCATGATGATTGGTTGAGTAGTTAAGACGTGATAGCGTAGCAAACAAACTCATACTCGCATTTGTAAAATTAGTAAGTTTGTTTTTCATTAACATTCAAGTTATGGAAAATAGGATTGATTTTCAACAATATAATGTAACTAATACAACTTATTATATTATTTTATAATTATACTTATACTCAAGGGCACGCACCCGTTTTAGTGGTTGGTGCGACCTGAACAATTGCCCAAGGCGCCACAATTGGAAGTGGTCATTTTGGACTGTCAGGATGTAAAAAGTTATATGGATAACAATTTGTATAATAATAATAAAGCCCTTTATTCAGACCAACTTATTATCTATTTACAAAGTATTAAAACTAAAAAAAACGATGAGTATGTTAAATATAATATTTAATAATTTTTTGTAGGTCTGTTTGCCAATCGGCAAAGGCCTCCTCCAACCTTTTCTATTCCTGTCTATCTTGGGCCACTCTATTCTACGTTACTCCTGCAACTTGCCTAATGTCATCATCCCACCCTTTTCTGTGGTCCGCCCCTTTTCCTTTTCCCTTCTCTAGGGTACCATCGTGTCATAATTTTGCCACATTTCTCTTGGCCTCTTGTCAAGTGCCTCGCCCATTGCCATTTGAGTCTTCTGATTTTGGATGTTGTGTCTATGACCTTCGTCTTTTTCCTGATGACATGGTTTTTTATTCGGTCCGACCTTTTCAGATTTAGCATACTTCTTTCCATTGCATGTTGACAGGTTTCCAGTTTTCTAGTCGTATTTTTTGTTAAAGCCCATGTTTGGCTGCCATACATTAAAACAAGTAGTATGCAGGAGTTGAAAAGTTTTTTCTTTACATTGATGTGAGGAATTTTGTCTTTCATGGCCGCTCTCAGACTCCAGTATCTCTACCAGCTATTTGTTATTCTTCTCTCAACTCCTTTGGATATAGGATCCTCTTGTGTTACTAGCTGTCCCAAATAGATGTATTCGTCCGTGTAATCGATTTGATTATTTACTAAATGTATGATGGTTTTCTTCCTGTTTGTCATAACTTTTGTTTTCTCTGGGTGTAACTTTAAACCCATCTTCTCGCTTTCATACGCTAGTTCATGAATCATTTGTCGTACGTTTTCCGGTGATTCAGCAAATAACATTATATCGTCTGCGAACCTCAAGTGTGTTATGGAGGCTCCATCGACATTGATTCCGAGGATTTCCCAGTTAAATATCCTAAAGATTGTTTCGAGAACCGCTGAGAATAATTTTGGGGATAAGGGGTCTCCTTGTCTAACACCCTTTCTTACTCTAAAAGTTTACCTTTCTTTTCTAGTTGGATTGTCGCAGTACTATGGCTATATACAGTTTTTATTAAGCGGACATATTTTTGTTCGATTCCTTGTTCCTGTAGGGACTTCCATATCTTTTCGTGGTATAAGGAGTCGAATGCTTTGGTATAGTCGATGAAAGCAATGTAGTACTCGCGCTGGTAGGATTTATACTTGACTAAGATTTGGCGGACAACATGAATATGATCGATTACCGAATAGCCTTTCCGAAAACCCGCCTGTTCGATGGGTTGATGTTCATCTAGTATTCCTTCTATCCGTTTTAAAATGATCTTGGCAAATATCTTATATATGTTAGGCATGAGACGGTAGTTTTCGATGTCGTGTTTGTCTCCCTTTTTATATAGAAGGATAATATTTGATTCCGTACATTGCTGTGGAATAACTTCTGTGTCTATGATATCTTTAAACATTTCCGTAAGGATCGGTTTGATAGTCTGCTTGTTTTGTATTAAGATCTCGTTGTTTATACCATCGTGTTCGGGTGCTTTGTCTCTCCGTTGTGTATCTATTGCTTTCTCTATTTCTACATGAAGGATTCTAGAGATATCTAAGGTTTCTGCCAAATTTATTTCTTCTCTCGATGTGTCATTGTAATCATACAGTTCTTTATGCGGCATGGGCAATTTCAATTTCAATGGCAGGATGTGGCAATTTCTAATATGTCTTTTCTGTCGTGGTTCCATTTTCGTCTCTTGCTTTTCATGTTTACTACCCAATCTATAGATTTCGTTAGTTCCTTGTACGCTTTTTTGATACCACCCGTTTTTATTATGTGTTTTTCAATAGTCTCCATTATATTTCTGTTCCTATCTATTCTTATGTTTTTCTTTATTTCTTTGTTAATTTCTGTAAGTTATTTTCTTCTATCCTTTGCGTCTTTTGTGTTAATTAAGTTGCCTCTTTGTTCTAGCAATTCTATAGTGGTAGCTGTAAGCTATTGTTTGTGTTCCCTACTGGTATTTGCAGCGAGTTTTGTTTCAGTTTTAATAATATTCTCTATCCAGTTGTATTTTTCCTGTAAGTTTAGGTTCTTTGTTTTCTTTAAAGTTTGTGAATTTATCTCTCAATTTGTAGTAAAATTTAAATATCATAAAAAAACTAGTTTTAAGACGCGGCTATCTGTTTTGGGCGAGGCCGTCTAACCGCTAGAACGGATGTTATAATAAGCTTTATCAATTCCGCAATTCCGTAGAATACCATGGGAATCATTTTAAATATTATACTTGTAAAGTAAATTTTGGCGGATTAAAGTTTTTGGGATCCAATCCGAATGATGACTTATGGTTTGCAACTGAGTCAGGGATTTGTGCGAAGAAAAATACCGAGATAAAACCATAGTATGGTTGTAGAACTTTATCTAAGTACCTCTGACTAGCTACCACCCTCTAGTTCAAAATCTGTCTCCAAGCGCCTATTGGTATGTTCCGGCAGTTGCAGTTGACAACCAATTCTTTTCTAGGCTTAATGTGTTTACCATCTCCGACCACATCGTCATTTAATACCAGATGAGATTGTACTCAAACGCTAAAAACTATAAAGTAAGAATAAAGATAGAATATATTGCATCCAGCATTTGAAGTAACGTGAATACAATATTATCACGGTTGTAGCCAACTTCCGAAATATAAAACGCAAATAATTTATGACGTGACACGTTGTGCCAATTTTTATAAATATACGATAAACGTGTCGGAATGAATCGTATCTACATATAAAACGTAATCTGGGTCACGGTTTCTCGTCAGCCTTGTTGGATTATTTCGAACCCATTACGTTCGTTTAACTTGAATTTTTCCTCGTTGGGTTCATATAAGCGCTTATAAAAGAGGTTCGATTACCTCACTTTTGTATAGCGATACAAGGATGTATATTACAAGTTTTTGGCGGGATCATAGTAGTGGATTTTATATTTTATTCATAACCTTGTGTTATTTGCCTCTATATTTTGTAATAGAATATAGTTCGGGTTATTATGCACAATTGAAGTGGATGGAAAATAATACCACGGAGCATGAATTCTGAGATGCCAAAAAAAACTCCATGGAAAGTTTTAAGATCACCATTATTACCTACTCGACAGTGGCAGTAATAATCTAGAAGATCGGTTGCCGAAAACAACATGAAAAAGTATGTATATTGCGACTTGAAGAAACGCTTTAGTCTCAAACTCTCTAACTACTAATATAAGTACGGTATACCTAAAATTTTAAACTCTTCAAGTTGCATTTTAGAGCTTGCGTTAATTATAGTACTAAAAATAATCTAGACAAGCGCTATACTGTGTGGCAATTTTAAAGGCTCTTCAAAGTTTATACTCGCACTCCATAAGAGCTTTCAGTTTTTTTATATCTTAACTAACCTTTGCACGCGTCTTCGTTTGCTTTAATGTAGATTTGGCCCATCCTTCAGAAACAGCACTTTTTTCGAGATGAAAGGTATTCTATGTCGTTTTCTGCGTCCCTTTCTTTGACAACGTGTATGCAAAATGTCAATGATTGACGGATTAGTTAGGGCGTGAAAGCGTAGCAAACAAATAAAGTAGTTTTATCTCGGTAGTTTGCAAATATATTTACAACAAGAATGGAGATATTTTTACTATAAAAAAGGATAGTAATTTATAGCATGCATTATTTATTTTATCATCATGATTCACTGCTACGAATATGCAATAAATTTATTGGAGTTCTGGTTATAAATTAACGTTATGCAAACGTCTATACTGTAAACACAGTTTATGTCTTCATTGAAGATAAAGTTAAGAGGGACAATAATCCATTCATTACACTTTCGTTATGCATGTTTACTGTATCATTGCTGTCACGCTCCAAATAAATTCTCATTGAGAATGATTATAAATGTTTCATAGGGTCAGTAAGGGTACTTTGTATTTTTCTATCGTGATCAGCCTGTAAGAGACCTACTGCAGGCCCGTTAGTCCTGTTTTCGAAGGAAGGTATGGGTGTATATCACGCCAGCCTACGACGTATTGGCGACTTCAAAGTCTGAAATATCTACAGTTCTATACTTTCTCACAGACACTAGTACGCCTGTAAGAGACCTACTGCAGGCCCGTTAGTCCTGTTTTCGAAGGAAGGTATGGGTGTATATCACGCCAGCCTACGACGTATTGGCGACTTCAAAGTCTGAAATATCTACAGTTCTATACTTTCTCACAGACACTAGTACTACAAGAACAGAAACTAGAATATTTCTTGGGTCACGTCTCCTCACGATGTTTTCTTTTACCAGAGTACATGCTGGGGTTTGAACCTGCAGACATCGAAATGATATTCCACCGGTCAAACTACAAAAGTACCAAGGACGACATAATTGTATTTTTCTATGTTTAGGTAGTTTATGTTATGGGTTAAAATAAAAGTGAGCTACTACCTTAGTAAATGGATTATCACATATTAGTATTGTGTAGACATGATACAAAGATTATAGTGTGACGCATATCTTGGTTTTTGATCAATACAACTTGTTAGCATGTTTGGCATGACGCTCTAATATTACGGTATATTATGTTCACATAATATCTTACAAACACGCAATCACACACACATAAACGTTATTTCGCTTATATTTCAAGTACACGATGTCAAAATATTATCCTTACTTATATTATAAATGCGAAATTGAGTTTGTGTATTTGGCACTCAACCGATCATAAAGAAATTTTGCATATACACGTTGTTAGTGGACCAGAGAAAACAGTTATACGAAGAAGGATATAGCTTCAATGTGAGCTATCCTCGATTGATTTACAACAATTTTTGAAGATTATGCCCATCCGAAGTTCAATGAAGAGAACTATTTTCCAGATTTTCATCGCAGGCCTTAAATAAAAATCTCGATTGCTACGTAGTTGCGAGGAGTGCTCTTATTCATACGACTCTTTCTTGATTCTGAATCAACATGAAAAATTGTTCTCTTCGAATGAACTTCGGATCGACATAGTCAACAAAAATAGTTGTGATCCAATCGAAGGTGGGATACTTTTCATCCACAAACAAAAAACCCGTTTCGAAAGGATAGGTCAAAACTACAGTAAAGCAAGCGAAACCACGAGAAAAACTTAGTTTCATATAAATGTATCAAAAAAATAATACGTTTAAATGGTAATATGTTCGTCCTTTACGCCTGCTCAAGTTTATTATTTGTACTGTGTAAATCAGTGAGAACATTTATAAATGGTTGTTCTTATAGCGCATGCAATAAAAAGAGATAGTTTATGAACAGTAAAGGTGTACTATTAATTTAATTATATCTAAAAGCTACACCCACATATTCTCTGATGTCAGCTAAACGCATATTATTCCTTTATGTCGGTCAATCACTTATAACGACCAGTTACGTACAGTGAGTTACAACATTCGATACACATTTCTATAGTTAAAGACACTCATTTATCCGGCGCCTGTATTGCACGCTTAATTAATTTATGTAAGCACAGGGAATCACAATAGCAGATGGTTGAACAGCTGTTGCCCATACTCGAATCTAAAGTGCTTTGTATGACGTCTATATGCATGCGTAAATTTCAAATGCATTGCCTCATGCAATGTCAAATTATAATGTATTTTCTCAATGTGCTCTACATTCCAATGTTAGGTGTGGACTCCCACTGTATACTTCTGGTAACGTATAGATTACGGATTATCTAATACAGGTATGCTTACTGTACACTTGATTGTAAATACTTCTTTTACTAAGTAGTTGATTTTTCATCGAAATCGTTTAGGATTTTACTTGTGTTGCTAACTATCTGCCTCGTCTTGGCATTGGCGTACTATTAGAGAAAATGAGTCCAAACCTTTCCTTTAGAGTAATGAGTATGTAATGAAATAAAACGATAACTGAACGGCAATCTAATGTATAAATTCTGTGAATATTTTTGAAAATCTTCCAAATGGTTTCGGTATCACTCACATTTTTATATAAAGATATTTAAATCAAGATATTTCATACTCTAAGATCTCAACTAAGATATTTCATACAATCTTTCTCCTGATAATTACAAATACAACAAAAAAGAGCATGCCAATTAGGTGCAGCAGTCCTGAAGTTCGTGAACTGACTTTATATAGATGATACTTTAAATTATGCATTTAGATCGAAATACCTTTATTTAGTAGAAGTTATCCTAAGGATATATGATGCTGGTTTAGTATCTATATTTATACAGATAATAAGTAAAAAACAATATCGGGAATCGTTATGGAATGATTAAGTACTGTGAACGAAATTCAGATGTCACTATTTCGTGTGCCCGCGTGTTGTTTCGGACAGGGCCGAAGAAATTACGTGTGTACATAGGTTAACGACTTGATTGGACAAGATGGCGAATCGCGAACGTGCTAAGTGGATGATGACGGTACACTAACTCCCGCCTATTTTAGGATTGAGAACAATGGATGTTCACGTACTCGTTTATTATGTGGGATTGAGATAAAAATTGTATGAAGTGATATTTATTGAAGAAATAATAATCCTGTTTGCGTACACCTGTGTATTAAGAGTCCTTGGTTGCATTATATTGCGAGAAGAAAGTAAATCTAAATAAAAATATATGGTATGCAAGAATATAACTGATAAAATACAGATCTGCTAAGTGAGATCCAATAAAGAAAAAGTGCAACCTATTAAAAATGAAGTTAATAAACGCAGTGTCCGCAGTTTAATATTTGTTGGACAGATGCCTATAATAATCTTATATAAAAAATATAGAGACCTGCCGTTGTATGCGTATCACGCAAGAACTCCGGGATAGATATCTATTTTTTTTTTATTCCTTAGACACTTGGACCTTATGGAAATAAAATATTAAGATAGCTTCGTGTAATATGAGTTATTAAAGTTTTAAGAAACTACGCGTTCAGCGATTTACGTGAAGAAGTGGTGCAAGCGGTGTGCTGCTTCTGTTTTTTCTATGCACTTCTTCATACCCTTATCTCACCTAAGTAGGGTCGTCGCAACATGTTTTCCTTTACCACCCTCACTTGACATCGTCTGTCATCTCAGTATTCTTACTTTTTAATCCTATATCATTTTTCACAAAATCTATCTATATCTTTTTCGGTCATCCTTTAATCTTATATCCGTAAACATTCATATTCAAAACTTTTCTAGTTACATAATGTTCATCTCTTCTCATAATATGCCAATACCATGCTTACCTATTACTCCTCAACTTCTCTATTACTGGCGTTACTTTCAAACTTCCTTTGACATACTCATCTCAAATCTTATCCATTCTAATTACACCTCAAATCCATCTTAACATTCGCATCGCTGCAACATATTGCTATTCTCTGTACATAAAATATATCGTTTATATAATATAAAACGCAGGCGAAGACGGCGGTATTAACTAGTGGTAAATAAATATCTTTCAATTTGAGAATTGAAGATGTACCTTTCGTAAATATCACCCATTGATCTCCCGTGAGAAAAGCCGTAACTAGGTAGAGAGAAACAGATAAGATATGCTTTATCGGTACCAATGCGTTATGTACTGTACTACTTTATGTACTAAGCCTTTTATCATCTGTCAAACATTTGTTTAGCCGAGATTTCATATATTGCATTAAGTGTGATGTATTGAGTTTACAAATTAGATTCTCACTTCTGACTCTAATAATCGAGTTCAATGTCCCTAAAACAATCTTTCTTCTATTCTAGAACGTTTAAAAGCAATCAGATGATTCAACTTGGTATATTCGATAGCTTCCAATCATTTTCGATTTGATTATTTAGCCTTGGTGTGCTAATAGTTCAGACGGAATATCACACTTTGGTAATTGTTCAAGTGATGTTAATTATAGTTCTGTTTCCAGTGTCTAGTTTATACCATGTTTTGTGGAGGGCAGTACGCATTAATAGTGGAATATATTAACTCGAAGCAGGTTACCGTCAGCCATGTTTTAGAGTGTATAATGATACACTATCTTCCTTACAAATGGCACATAATAATTTGAATGGAGTGCAGACATTTACAGATTTCTACTACTTTGTTGTCAGCTTTAAATGCTTGACAATAATTACTATCTAAACACTTTAAGCCTTATTAGTTTAACTTGTTTCTCTAGTTAACTGTTAGGTTACGGTTTTAAACTCATTAGTTGTAATTTTATCAAATTGTTTTACATATCGTCCAGTGAAATTTCGCCCCAATTTAGGTGTAGTCTATTCGATGGTATACGGAATACATATGGTATAATCCTAGATTATAACTTTAGTATATTAAAAATGTTAAACAGAGAAAATGATTTGTGCAACATTTCTGTAAAGAGTTTCGCTCTTTTAAACGTAAGTACCTGGACGACCGAAGCTAGCTCGGTTCTTTAATAAACATTTTTTGGAGCAGTCAAAAATTACAATAATTGTATTTATGTCATACTTGAACTTCTTATAAACGAACATTTAAGTTAATTTTTATACAAATAAATTAAAAAAAAAACTAACCAAAAAACTCATAAAATTAAAATAACAAGAGAATAGAGAAAAGAAGAGGAATGAATGAATAAAACAAAAAAAGACAAAAAAACTTACTTTCTCCTTTCCCACCATAACCAGGAAAACAGGACTCTCGCGGAGTAACGCCAACAATAATATCGCCAGAAATGAAAGCGACAAATGTGTATAAATCACTTGCGTATACGTTAAATACCCGCCTAATATGTAAGAGACAAGTCAGCAGTGATCAAATAAACAAACAGACAGAGAGACATTTCTAAAAATGATTGATTTATTACTTATTGCAAGATACCGGCAACAATATTTTTCACAAAAATTTAAAAGTACGGGCACGTTACTTTTACTTTATTATTATATGTATAGACGTAGTTGAAAGCATCATTTAAAATACCATTACTGTTAAAGTTGAATCCCTTGACAAATAAAAATGAATTGGAAGCATGTTAATGCAACAGTGATAACCTAAAATTGATAAAGAGTCGATTGTGTGGCGGAAGACATTACAAAGTGTTCTATAGAATTAATTAAGAAGGGACCCACGCTATGTAACAAATCGAGGGACGCACCATATGAGAATGCCCATTCACTGAACCATATCATTGACTTAACAGCTGTTCGTAGTAGTCGCTCGGTTTTGAATAAACTACATCGTTTGAGATTAGATAAGCCCTCTATAGCTTTGTTTACCTAACCAAATTGGAGAATGATACTCGAATGCATTTAGAACTCTTATTAATTTTTAAATGTTTCTTAAACGGAGAAACATATCGTCGATCTTTAATATAATTGGCTATTTAATGCAGTGACTATCGAATTTGTAGCTGTTAATTTGAGACGTGGGCTGCGGAAGTCATTCAAGTGAAAGTTTGTGTCTAAGTAGATCACGGACGTGATGAAAGTGTATTTTGTTAGAGTGATAAGATAGGATTTTAATTATTTACATAGCATACAGTAAATAGTTACATTATTTATACATATAATAAGAATGTATATCTAACGTGTCTGTACGTTCAATTTTCGTGAAAAAAGTTGTTGCAAGTGTCTAGGAATGAGTAATAAAATACATTTCAATCATTTTTAGAAATGTCTGTCTGTCTGTTTGTATGAACACGCATCACTGCTAAAGTACAGGGTTCGCAATAAAGCATTTCCTCGAGAGTAACTCAGTCTTTGTTTGATTAAAATCGGTCCACTCTATCAAAAGTTATTGTAATTTGAATGGAATGACATTTCGAGTTAAGTACGAAAGAAGAGTAGTAATCTGTACTAACATTATAATTTGTATAAATTGTGTTTGTTTGTTTGGTTGGTTGAACGCGTTAATCTCAGGAACTACTGGTCCGATTTGAATTTTTTTTCAGTGTTAGCTAGCTCATTTATCGAGAAAGGTTATAGGCTATATATAACTATATATCATCTATATATCAGGCTATATATCATCACGTTAAGACCAATAGGAGTGGAGCACCAATGAAGAATGTTTCAAAATCGGTTTTTTTCTTATTGAGAGCTTCCGCTGCGTGTAAGCCCAAAGTAACTTACCCACGCGGAAGAAGTCGCGGACAGAAGCTAGTTGATAATAATGGAAATAAATAAATATATCTCGCCGACCCATTGAACACATTTTGTTTCTTGAGCAACATATTTATACTAACATAGAAGTGTTACTGTTAAAAACAATTCATACACAAGGGATAAATATGTTGCTCAAGAAACAAAATGTGTTCAATGGGTCGGCGAGATATATTTATTTATTTCCATTATTATCAACTAGCTTCTGTCCGCGACTTCTTCCGCGTGGGTAAGTTACTTTGGGCTTACACGCAGCGGAAGCTCTCAATAAGAAAAAAACCGATTTTGAAACATTCTTCATTGGTGCTCCACTCCTATTGGTCTTAACGTGATGATATATAGCCTGATATATAGATGATATATAGTTATATATAGCCTATAACCTTTCTCGATAAATGAGCTAGCTAACACTGAAAAAAAATTCAAATCGGACCAGTAGTTCCTGAGATTAACGCGTTCAACCAACCAAACAAACAAACACAATTTATACAAATTATAATGTTAGTACAGATTACTACTCTTCTTTCGTACTTAACTCGAAATGTCATTCCATTCAAATTACAATAACTTTTGATAGAGTGGACCGATTTTAATCAAACAAAGACTGAGTTACTCTCGAGGAAATGCTTTATTGCGAACCCTGTACTTTAGCAGTGATGCGTGTTCATACAAACAGACAGACAGACATTTCTAAAAATGATTGAAATGTATTTTATTACTCATTCCTAGACACTTGCAACAACTTTTTTCACGAAAATTGAACGTACAGACACGTTAGATATACATTCTTATTATATGTATAAATAATGTAACTATTTACTGTATGCTATGTAAATAATTAAAATCCTATCTTATCACTCTAACAAAATACACTTTCATCACGTCCGTGATCTACTTAGACACAAACTTTCACTTGAATGACTTCCGCAGCCCACGTCTCAAATTAACAGCTACAAATTCGATAGTCACTGCATTAAATAGCCAATTATATTAAAGATCGACGATATGTTTCTCCGTTTAAGAAACATTTAAAAATTAATAAGAGTTCTAAATGCATTCGAGTATCATTCTCCAATTTGGTTAGGTAAACAAAGCTATAGAGGGCTTATCTAATCTCAAACGATGTAGTTTATTCAAAACCGAGCGACTACTACGAACAGCTGTTAAGTCAATGATATGGTTCAGTGAATGGGCATTCTCATATGGTGCGTCCCTCGATTTGTTACATAGCGTGGGTCCCTTCTTAATTAATTCTATAGAACACTTTGTAATGTCTTCCGCCACACAATCGACTCTTTATCAATTTTAGGTTATCACTGTTGCATTAACATGCTTCCAATTCATTTTTATTTGTCAAGGGATTCAACTTTAACAGTAATGGTATTTTAAATGATGCTTTCAACTACGTCTATACATATAATAATAAAGTAAAAGTAACGTGCCCGTACTTTTAAATTTTTGTGAAAAATATTGTTGCCGGTATCTTGCAATAAGTAATAAATCAATCATTTTTAGAAATGTCTCTCTGTCTGTTTGTTTATTTGATCACTGCTGAAGTAATCATAAAGCATATCCTCGAGTAACATTTAGTCTTGGTTTCATTAAAATCGGTTCACTCTATCAAAACTTATTGTAATTTTAATGACGACACGATTTAAGTACGAGAGAATTGTAGATATGTAAATGTACCGGTAATACATTTTTTTTAACTGTCTACGCCATTGACCTAGCAAGGTCTTAAACGCTTCACCGGACTACTAAGGCGAGCGCTTAAGGCACTCAGCCGATTTTATTTGACAACTAGCTCAGGGGTGCACGGCACACCTCGGCTTGGACTGTTGCCTGATACGTGCAATTTGCTAAGCTAAGCTAATTATTCATATA
>MU159201.1:195729-220914 GCA_015888305.1 Antheraea pernyi
TACCCGATCGAGTTTCTTGCCGGTTCTTCTCGATGACTGGGTTGTTTTCCGAACCGGTAGTAGTCTTTGACATTCATAAGTGCCTTATTAGGGCCTAAACTGAATAAAGTATTTTTGATTTGATTTGACCATTTTTTCTCTGACTTCTCAGATGCTACCCCCTACAACCTCACAAACTTTGCCTCTTTATAATATTAGTATAGATAATTAGTTAATAGCTTCTGCACGCGACTTTGTACGCGTAGCAGAGTTATTTTGAGCTAAGACGCAGCCGAAGCTCTGAAAAGGAAAAAAAGCCCCGATTTTAAAACATTTTTCATTGTCGCTCCGTTCCTATTGGCGTGATGATATATAGCCTATGACAATTCACAAATAACGAGGCTTTCTATTCGTAAAAGAGTTTTCAAACACGGTTTAGTAGCTCCTGAGATTAGTCCTTATAACGTCACAAACTTTACCTCTTTATAATATTAGTATAGATTTAGAACGAGAATCGAGTGCAAAGTGTTCACCATAAATATTGCTACTGTCTAAACAGTCATCTGGTATATATGCTACTATCGTGCTCCTCGGTACTGGCTTTATTTTTTACCCAAAGCATAGACCATATTATTGTGTGTAACTATTGATAAACTCGGTTTTTAGTTTACTCAACGACTCCTGGAAAGTCATGCTAATGTGAAAGACCTACCGTTGCTCGAAGCGAAGCTACAGTATATAAAGACATGGCAGAATCTCTCTGACTACGGGCAGACTTTCTTCGTGGTCAGGTTCATGGGTCACCGGAAGGAGGAAATCATCAGCATAGCCAACAACAGGATCATGAGACTGGATCCTAACACTGGCTATCATATAAAAACATGGCGCTTTAGTACAATGAAGGTAAATAATTTATTTTCATATGTTAATTTGATCATAATATTAAGTGGCAGTACAGGCGATGATTGTAACTCAATAAAAATTTCAAATGCCTGACATATGTCCTGAACTTGAGCCATTTAGAAAATGAAGTCCAATTTTTTTTTTTCTATATCATAGGAGGCAAACGAACAGGCGGGTCACCTGATGTTAAGTGATCACCACCGTCCGTAGACATTTGCAACATCAGGAAAGTCGCAAGTGCGTTACCAGCCTGTTTTTTGGGGGGGGGGGAGGAGGGTAGTGGGCCTCCGGTGCTCTCACTGACCGAACGAATAGCAAAAATGCAAGCAATGCTACTTCACATCGGTTTTCTTATGGGTCGGATGGTACTACCCCGGGGAACCGACCCATGCATGAATGAAATCAGTAACAGCTTCAGCGGGGCTCTACCTTATGATAACTTTTTCTCTCACCTATAACTCAGATTTATCCTTCGATTCCGCTTACTACCATCGATGTATTAGCACACTTCATGATTCAACACTAAAAAATAAACAACAACACTATAACTTGTAAATGTATCTCCGTAACTACTGATCCGTTATTGAACATTTTTTTCACTGATTCATAGCTACATTTTGTTCGGATCACACAGGCTATATTATATTTTAGATTGTAAATAATGCGAATTGTTAGTAGCTTATAAGTGACACCCAATTTACTGAACAAAACTATAGTCGAGATGTTTATTATACTATATCCTATAAACTAGTGGGTACGGCTGACATTGTCCCGCCCCGATTATAAAAAAATCCATGACAAATTATACACTAAAACATTTCTCATGAATCACTTTATCCACCGGTGAAAACCGCATGGAGATCCGTTCAGTAGTTTTTGAGTTTATCGCGAACAGACAGACACGCTAGGGGACTTCGTTTTGTACTATGTAATGATTTAATAATTTTACCATAATATGCTAGTCTGTAACTCACATTTACCAAAGAATACTATAAACTTTACCGACCATTTTACCACCATTTTTTTTATTTTATATAACCAATAATACAAAGACTGTAAGTTATCTTACAAACTAAGAAAATTAAAATTATAGCCAACTTTATTCATTTACCAAACGCAACTATGGTCTATAAGTTTATTCGCAATTTACCAGAGTATAGTCCTGTAAGATTATTCACAATTTTACTACTGAAATTTTAAAAACATGAAAAAAAATTCATTAATACGATTTAATCAAACGAAAACTTATAGCATATGAGTTTACTCGTTTACCAAAAGAAGCTATAGTCTGTAAATTTACTCGCAATCTACCAAAGTTTACTATAACCTGTTAATTTACTCACAATTTTACGATATTTTTTTTTATAATTCCACTTTTATAAATTTAAAAATGGCGGCAAATGTGTATTTTTTTTCAACCTTTTTTTTCTAGGCTTGGAACGTGAACTGGGAAATTAAACACATGATGGTGCAGTTCGAGGAAGGCAACATAATTTTCTCAGTTCAATCGGCCGACTGTAAAGTTGTTCACGAATTTATCGGCGGTTATATATTCCTCTCGATGCGATCGAAAGATGCAAATCAGACCCTCGATGAAGAGTTATTCCACAAGCTGACTGGTGGTTGGACATAAAATATTTTAGATTTGTTAAAGCGTATTTGGGAAGTTGGTAATATTGTGAAATAATTTGGACATACTGAATTTTTTTTGGGTAAAATTATTTAAGCAGTCTCGGTAGATGTCTCTAATAAAGTTTCTGATTTTTTACCCTATTTTTGTCATCCAAATAATCTGAAATATGATTCGATGTGATTTGATAAGATTCTTCTAGAAGAATTATTTTACAATATTACATTATTGGACGAGAGGCCTTGACGATGTGCCTTGATTTTGATAACACAGATTGATTACAAATATGACTTTCGATGAAGAGTTATTCCACAAGGTAACTCATGGATGAACATAAAAATGTATGGGATCTGTCAAAGTGTATTTGATAAATTGGAATATTGTGAAATAATTTGGACATGTTGAACTTTTTTTTGGGTAAAATGACTTAAGCAGTGTCAATTGATGTATCTAAGAAACTTTCTATCACCCTATTTTTGACACCAAAATCATCTGAAATATGATTTGATAAGATTCTTCTAGAAGAATTATTTTACAATATTACACTATTGGACGAGAGGCCTTGAAGGTGTGCCTTGGTTTTGATAACATGGTTTCGGTTTATATTAAAAATGAGATGTTAACTTTTCAATTCTATATTATTATGATCGAAAGACAATGTATTTTTGTACGGATATAACGTGAATTAATATAAACGTTTAAATATTTCGATAGTCGTGCTTCCAAATAAATCCGCTTACCGCTATTCATTGCCAAAATGTTAAACAAAAAATATATAATTGCTTTATATTAACTATGTACATCACTTCATATGAAATTTTAAACTAGTTTAAGGATATGCGTTGGAAATGAGCTTTTTAGATTAAGGTTTTTTAATGTATTTCTAATTAAAATTACCCTCTAAGAAGTGCCATTCTATTGATTTAATTATGTTTATGGTGCTTTCCATAGAGGAAACTTTATAGCGATAGCGAAGTATGGTGGCCTTAAAAGTTTACAATTTTTTTATTATTATTATCCATTGTAAATAACATCAGTTTAAGTTATTACTACACCAGTGTCGAATGTTTTGTTTCTTTATCGAATTGTGCAAAAAAAAATCACACTAGTCTCGTCGATGTCGCATATAATGCTAATTAAGTATAGAATGAATATTAAAAATACTGCCTTATCATGAAATGAACACAGAGTTTATTATTGATGGTACCAAAATTTCAAAAAAATATATTATTTAAATCAAAAATATAAAACTGCATTTAATTTATCGCTTCACTCATGTAATTTCTTTCCATAAAAGTAAAGATTTTTTATATGAAATCTAATGCAGAATTCTTTAATTTATGAGAAGAAACATCCCATATGTAATTTCCTTTTATTATTCTCGTGGTTATTAATCTAAAATTATTGATTAATTAGATGTACTAGATATTTATTTCTTATATATAGTTTGGATTTCTTTAAATAACAAACGAATGACACCTTCAAATTACTTGAATAAAACGCAACACTGTATATTGTACAAATTGTATGTACACGTATAATTAATAATTTAGTATGATTGTAAATGAATGTCGAAAATAAATGTAAATTAATAACAAACATTTATTTTTATTCTATATATCTCGCAAGATACCGTTTGTGATAGGCTGAGATGTCATATTTGACAGGTGGAACTGACATAAGGACGCTGCAGGATCCAGCAACATCGTTTATTTTGATAACTGCATCCGTGTCTGACCATAATACTTTCGGTTTACTGTCAGCACTACTTTCCTTATACTCCTCCACGGCTAAATGATACGGTGAACTTTCACAGGTTTCTCTTGTAAAGAAAAGTAGTCGATCTCCTAGAAAAATAATTAATTATTTATTTTTAATAACAAAAGATTCATTATACTATACATAACATATATATGAACTATCCAAGGCGATATACAAATAAATCAGTGTTTAATATTACTTTTTACTGGTTTCATATTTTAGGTTAGAGTTAAGGTGATCAACCGTTCAGTACTCCGTAAGACTTTCTTTGTCTCAGCATAAGCTGCAGGTTTCCTAGTGCAACCGCTACAGCGTCGGTTTTCACATAAAGCCTGCTGTATACTACATGGACAAAATTATAAACACATGGATGCATTTACACGATGATTTCAAATGAATATTATACATGCCCTTAACAATGTAATCTAGTACTGCCTATATACGATACAATACAACGATTTCACAAAACTGCAGTGTTAAATACAATTTCCAAAATACTGCACACTTTATAACTCAAAAATCACATGATGTGACCAGTTTATTGAATTTATTAATTTACTGAAAATTACAATTAGACAAATAGTCCCATAAAATGTCGGATGCATCTCCCGCATGTGTATTTTTTTACTGTTAGACACAAGACGCATTTTCGTTGATGAATACACTATGAACGTCCAAGGAAACCTCACTGGAAGTGGAAACTGTACTGGTAACAACCCAATATGCAATTGTGCTTTTCTTTAAGTCTCCTTTTTTCTATAAATATAGTATAAATGGATTTTACATTTATAAAATACACCCAGCTGACTGAAATCATCAATTTGTTTGATTAGGATATTTGTTTAAAATGGCCTAGAAGTTTGCGCAACTGCATATATTATATTTCATTAACAGTCTTATTACAAAAAAGTTATATACTTTCTTTAAAAAGGTTTCGAATTAAATGCACCGCGCTCGCCCGAGGCTAGTTCGCGTTATCCTTTTTCGCAAGTCTAACCTAAAGTAACCAAAGCGAGATAAAAGAGCAAGATGGCGAACATTCAGCGACCGCTGTGCATTTAATTCGAAACCTTTTTAAAGTAAGTGTTCAATGCATACTTAACTTTTTTGTAATAACACTGCATACATTTAAATTATTTTCATGTAACTAGAGGAATCTGAAAAATATTGGAGCAAAACTTACCCAAATCACAAACAGCTGCTGGCGGATTAGTAAAATACGTGACTATCTCCAAGTTCTTATCTACATCTGGCTTAAATCTATAGAGTTGGTTGAAATAATTCTGGGTGCAGTAAATATAACTTTTAAACGATATCATACAATTTATCCTTATATCTGTTGGCAGAACAGTAATCCATCTGTCGCGTTCACCTATATCTTCGTATCGGTAAATGTTCCTCTGACCTGCAGTATATATCATATTTTCATGAACACACACTGCCGGATTTTGTATTGATTCTGGTAAATTTGCTATACGCCTGTATGTTCTCTCTTTCAAGTTGTAAACAATTGCCTTGTCTAGTATGACTCTAAAACAATTTTTTAAGTATCGAGTAAAATCATTACTTATTACAAACCTATTTTTGACTAATGTAAATAAAAAAAAATTATAGATTGTTCATGCCTCACTCAAAAACTACTGAATATATTTCGACCAATTTTTTTTGTTTTACATCTGGGACACTTGCTATGTCTAACAAAATATTTGGATAGCTTCATTTAATATAAAGTTTTAAGAGTCTATGACTTTTATAAGCGCTACAGAATCACTAATGTCTGTTATACTGCTAATCCTGCCATTGGGAACTGGAGTAAGTGTTGTGGTGCTTATATTTTTTCTGATGTACATAAAATATAATTAAGATACTGAATGACGCAGACGAAATCGCGAGTATCAGCTAGTATTATAATAGAGTGATTTCGAATGTACAGGGGGTATATATAACTACTTGTAGGATTTTGTAGTTCTTTTTTTAATTTATTACTTTATTAACAAATCAAGACACTCACAAAATATGATATAAATGTAATGTAACAAGGTTAGAACAGTATGAAGCATTTTTACAGGTGTGTACATCTGTGACGGAAAAATCATGAGGAATTCCATACTTGATAGATATTCTTGTAGTCTGGGAAAATATAGAACTGTGGACTTCTCAGAGTTTGAATTTGTGGGCTGGCATGATGAATATGCGCTTCATTTGAGAAAATGCCCATAACCCTGCAGTGAGTGTCTTACACACTGACATGATAAATTGAGAGCATACATTATAATGTCATTATTCTGACTTGATAATGTGCAGCATCAATTGCCGTCCCCTACGTTCAGCACGAAAACTTAGTTTCATTTAAATTCTTATAAATGAATGTTTTAATGTATGACTGATGGAGTCCTCACTCATTGGTTAGGTGAGGGCAGCTGATTTTATCAACACAGAGCTTGATTAATGCTAAATGCTACTTTCAATGTTACTAATTTAAAATTATAATTAATGCATACACAGAGGTGGACAGAATCAATATTTAAAAATAAAAAGCAACTCACAAAAGTTTAGATACATATTCAGATCAAATTACACAATTTTTACACAAAACCTATTGTATTATCTACTTCTAGGCATCCTATTACATCCTATTGTTATATTTCCAGCATTTTTCAACTAAATACTTTGTTTAGAATTTTATATTCAGTGTAAACATGAAATATAAACCTCTTCCGTTTTTAGGATCAAAATTCTGTTTAGATATTATTAATAAAAAATATATTAAAATGTTACATGCCTTAGCTTACCTAAATCCACCAACACCACCAATAATATATAGTAAATCACCATTAATTGCCACACCTCCATGTCTTCTTGATGGCAACTGTACCCCATGCATCGTCCACTCCCTCCTGAGTGTGTCATACACTTTTACATCTTTCATAAAAGCACTAGCTCCTCGCCCATGCTCTCCACAAACTAAGACAAGTTTAAATCCTGCCCACGTTGCAATATTCCATCCCCATAAATTTCTTTCAGCTACTTCTAACCATTTTTCAAAACCTACTTTTTCATGAAATGAATACAAATTATGTGGAACAAACTCTAATTTTGTGTCTTTTGTTGGCCACGTGGGAACTACTGGAGTGTAATTGCATAAGCGTTTTCGGCTTGTTCTAACCATGCCCAAGACTTCATTATACACACTTTCTGTAAACTTCTCATATATAATGGATTTTTGTTTCACTACCACTAATTCTGTCAATTCATAATTATTATCAGATAAATCAGAGAGACATTCAATTACTTTAGCAGCAAGGCTGTTCACATAGTCTTTTACAAGAAGTCTAATTTCTTTCAATTCACTATTTGTAACTCTTCTTAGATCCAAACATCCTAGTATTATTAACAAAGCATCAGCACCAGTTTCAGTATTTAGAATCCACTGCAGACCAAGTTTGAATATGTCCAGTTCATTTGGTGCATCTATGTAAGGATGTGACAAATACCAAAAAAGTTTATGAATATTTGGTATGTATTCTGGTTTCATAGATTTAAAAGATAACAATCCAAATACTGCACATAATTGTTCTAAATTTTTATACGAAGAATTCTCTGCAATTGCCATAGTCTCAAGCCAATTGCTTGGGGACAGCTGAATTTCTAAACAGTATTCAATTTGTTTTATAATTTCAGTTATCTGTAGGAAGCTTGCAGCTACAGCTAAGTTACCAATTGTAGATAGAGAGTACTCAGATAGATCTATGAGACCAATTTCCATATAGCGAAGTAATATATCCATTGAGCTTGCATCAACTATCTGAATAAAATAAAAACTTTAATGCAATAACAACACCTGTAGTAAACCTAAGGTTTCATAATATATAATATACCTATAATAAAGAAATAGCAATACCTAATAAGCTTTAGGACAACTAATAAAAAGTTGATAAAGATTTATGATAATAGAATGACAAATTGAAATTGATGCAAAATTACAGTCATTTATTATTAGCTGTATAGTTTTTCAATAATTTAATCATTTCAATGGTGGTAGAGCCACACTGAAACTATTACTGGTTTCAGCATGAATGAGTCGGCTCGTCCGGGGTAGTACCACCCTCTCATAGAAAACCGACGTGAAGTAACAGTGCTTGCATTGTTGTGTTTCATTCAGTCAGTGAGAGCGCCAGAGGCCCACCTCCCCTCCCCACTCCTCTCCCTCACCCTACCCTAACCCTTCCCCCAAAGGGTGGCAACGTACTTGCAACTCCTCTGATGTTGTTAGTGTCCATGGACGGTGGTGATCACTTAACATCAGGTGAACCACATGTTCGTTTGCCACCAATGACAAAAAAAAAAATCACGAAAATTTTAACTATGCAAATATACATATTATAATAATACAAATTTATGATATACATCTTACATTTATTTTAATTTCTGTTTTTCCTTGTTCTACATAGCTCCCATTGAACATTGCTCGGAAATAATCACTATATTGGCAGAGAACTTCTTTTTTAATTCGAAATGTTTGCTCTTCAACAATCAGTGATACTTCTTGTGAATTTTCCATTATGTTTTTAACTTGAAACTTATTATAAACTCATCAACTGAAAAGAATTTAAACCTCTTCACATATTATAAACTATGCAGCATGAAAGTCGACTGATAAATCGAGTCCAAAGATAATAACAGTAAATATATTATAGTAAAAGTAAATTTCTGCGTCTTCTTATAATGAAGATAAATCTATAAAATTGAAAAAAATTATAAAATAAACGTATCTTTTTCTTTCAAAACGAAATAAAAGAAGCCTACAACATCCAAGCCTTAGGTATTGATGAATTATCTATTGTTGATGAACGCCAAAAATTGACATTAAACAGCTGACACCACAGATTAAACAGTTAATATGTTTCCAGTTCAATTGTCAACTTGAAACAGATAATGCACTGAACACCACTAGGTCTGGCCTTCGATATACTGATAAACGTCAAATGTACATAATTTGTCTTTCTATACGAACCTGGCAAGAAAAGTAAAAATGGAGGGAAAATATATTCAAGTTTGACACTTGTCTGTACTAATGTCAAAAAATCCAAATATTTTATAATAATAAACAAAGAAGCAGTATCTATAAACGATTACAATTATTCTGTGCGTTGTATTAATATATTGACAAATTTAAAGTGTACAACATCATCGGGTGCTCGATAGTTTAATGTTTCGGTGATAGCGACGAATCAAAAAGATGACTGCAACTGCATCAGCAGTAACGGCCTCCGTAGATGAAGACTTAGACGAATGTGGTCCGCAATTAATAAACAAGTTAGAGGTGATGTTGTACAACTTTTATTGTTTTTAAAATTTTGGGTTTTTGTACGAAACATTTTCTAAGGCGTAATTGTAGTTAATATCCGCGTAATAAATGAAGTCATCTGGTCATAATTAGCATACTAACAATATTATATTCCTAATAGATATTTATAATAATAATAATCTTGTTACATATATTTCTTGGCACTTCAGTATCCTAATTAGATAGATTCTGTTGTTATATATCTATTGAACTAATCATGAATGCATTATCTTTTATGAGTACTAAAATAAACTATAATACAGGGAAACGGAATTACTTCAGGGGACATTAAAAAGTTAGAAGAGGCTGGTTACCATACAGTGGAATCAGTTGCATATGCTCCAAAGAAATGGCTTATAACAATAAAAGGAATATCAGAGGCAAAAGCAGATAAAATATTAGCAGAAGCCTCTAAGCTAGTACCGATGGGGTTTACCACAGCTACTGAGTTTCATCAGAAAAGGTAACATACATAATTCAAAATACTTATACCTATGTGTAATTATAATTAAAAGGAGTATGATGGAAGGGATACTAATAGTACATGTATTATAAGACACACTATATTCTGTTTCGGTTAAATGAAAGCCTATATTAGCCTGTAAAGTTTAAAACTATCATCACAAAAATGTATACACATAGTAATGATTTTGATTTAACCACTGTACTGTAACATTACACCAATGCTGATGCTATTACTAGTTACAGCATGAATGGGTCGGCACGCCCAAGGTACTACCCTCTCATAGAAAACCAATGTGAAGTAACAGTGCTTGCATTGTTGTGTTACGTTAGGTCAGTTAGAGCACTGGAGGCCCACCTCTCCTCTCCTCTCCTCATCCCTCCATTTCCCCCAAACACAGGCTGGCAAGGCACTTTCGACTCCCCTGGTGTTGTTGGTGTCTATGGATGGTGGTGATCACTTAAAATCAGGCGACATACATGTTCGATTGCTTGCTATGACATAAAAAAATCAAAATCCAGTTATTTTTAATTACTATCATTGATATAAAATTCGGTATTACAGAATTTTTTTTTTTTTTTTAAATGAATAACTAGGTGATCTGCCTAAAAAAAAATATATTTCCTATCAGATTGGCAGAATATTCTACTTCTGTATTTAGAACATTATTTACTTCATCATAAACAATAAATACATAAATATATATCTATGTAAATATGTATAAAATTAATAAATTATTTAACTTCAGAAGATCTTCTTTTTTTTTTATCACAGCACGGCAAAGTGACTTTACTGTGCCTGATAGTGAGCACAGTATAATCTAAAAACAATGGTGACTACTGAGAGACACTGGGAAACGGAATTACTTCAGGGGACATTAAAAAGTTAGAAGAGGCTGGTTACCATACAGTGGAATCAGTTGCATATGCTCCAAAGAAATGGCTTATAACAATAAAAGGAATATCAGAGGCAAAAGCAGATAAAATATTAGCAGAAGCCTCTAAGCTAGTACCGATGGGGTTTACCACAGCTACTGAGTTTCATCAGAAAAGGTAACATACATAATTCAAAATACTTATATCTATGTGTAATTATAATTAAAAGGAGTATGATGGAAGGGATACTAATAGTACATGTATTATAAGACACACTATATTCTGTTTCGGTTAATTTAAAGCCTATATTAGCCTGTAAAGTTTAAAACTATCATCACAAAAATGTATACACATAGTAATGATTTTGATTTAACCACTGTACTGTAACATTACACCAATGCTGATGCTATTACTAGTTACAGCATGAATGGGTCGGCACGCCCAAGGTTCTACCCTCTCATAGAAAACCAATGTGAAGTAACAGTGCTTGCATTGTTGTGTTACGTTAGGTCAGTTAGAGCACTGGAGGCCCACCTCTCCGCTCCTCTCCTCATCCCTCCATTTCCCCCAAACACAGGCTGGCAAGGCACTTTCGACTGCCCTGGTGTTGTTGGTGTCTATGGATGGTGGTGATCACTTAAAATCAGGCGACCTACGTGTTCGATTGCTAGCTATGACATAAAAAAAAATCAAAATCCAGTCATTTTTAATTACTATCATTGAAATAAAATTCGGTATTACAGAAATATTTAATTTAAAAAAAAATGAATAACTGCCTAAAAAAAAAATATTTCCTATCAGATTGGCAGAATATTCTACTTCTGTATTAAGAACATTATTTACTTCATTATAAACAATAAATACATAAATATTTAATAAATTATTTAACTTCAGAAGATCTTCTTTTTTTTTTATCACAACACGGCAAAGTGACTTTACTGTGCCTGATAGTGAGCACAGTATAATCTAAAAACAATGGTGACTACCGAGAGACACTATCCCTCACCGGTCGCCGCTGTCATGCCGGCCTGCATAAATGTCTCTTAACGTTACGCTTGAAGGACCCCGTATTATAGGAAGGAGAGAACACACTGGCCGGGAGATTGTTCCACAGCTTCACGGTACAGCAGAGATAAGAAGTTGCGAACTTCTTAGTTCTTGCCCAGATAGGATTTACCGTAAAACTATGGCTCCGAAGCCCAGCGCGCGTAGTGCGGGTATGAAAAGGAAAGGAAGGTATTCAATGAAATAGCTCTTCAGAACACTCGCCATGATACAGACGGTAGAACACTCTTAGTGAGGCAATGTCTCTGCGCAACTGAAGCGTCTCTATAAATTGTGTCATGTCTGAATCATTAACAATAATTGATCTGTTTTAATACAATTAAATTTAATATTTTTATAGGGCGGAAATAATTCAGCTGACTACAGGATCAAAAGAATTAGATAGATTGTTAGGTGGAGGTATAGAAACTGGATCTATCACTGAGATATTTGGTGAATTTCGAACAGGAAAGACACAATTGTGCCACACTTTAGCTGTGACATGTCAGGTATGCTAATTATGATTTATCGTGGTAGAATTACTTATGATTAAAGTCACAAAAGGTAATTTATATACTATACAAGAGCATAATTATAGAAATTTGTTGTGTTGTCCACAAAATTGCTAATTCAGCTATGTATCAATCATAACAGAGTCTTAATAGAATAATAACTGTGCCATATGTAATCCTCATACCAGTTATTAGATTTTCCATAATTTATTATAGGTAGAAAACTTTCGGTTAATTAGCTTTGCTATACAACTATTTTATCAATTTATGTTTATTGGGATGTACCAGATTTTTTTTAAATCAAATTATCATTAAATACTACCGACAATACTAAAGCAAAAGCTACGAATCTGAGCTCTCAATATAGATGCTTTATGGTTGTGAGTCAAAATTGTACTAATTTCTCATGTAATTGATATAAAAAAAAAAACACTTTTCATTTATTGAATTTTTTAACCTGTATTATCCTTCTGAAAATTTTATAGTTAAAATATATATAATTTATTATTTCTTATTTTCTATTTTTTCTTCCTTCAATAAATTTTCTGCAGTAAAAATATACCAGATTAGAGATTTGGACACTTAAGTTAGGGAATTGTTTTTGTTTTCAGTTACCCATAGAACAATCAGGCGGTGAAGGCAAGTGTATGTACATTGATACAGAAGGAACGTTTAGGCCTGAGCGTCTGCTCGCTGTGGCACAGCGTTATGGCATGGAAGGTGCTGCCGTACTCGACAATGTAGCATATGCCCGTGCTTATAATACGGACCATCAAACACAACTATTGGTGCAGGCTTGCGCTATGATGGCTGAATCCAGGTACTCGTGGAACTCTTTACTATATTATAGACCTTAGAGGTATAAGCATAGTGAATTGGGCTTGAGAAAGATATTTTTGAACAATTTTAATCCAATAATCATATAAAACGACATAACTGTTGATATTCTTTGTAGAAGTTGTTAGTATCCCTCAAACCGTATTAAAAACTAGCTGTACCCGCGCCTTCGTTGTACAGAACTTTCGGTTAATTAGCTATGTTATACAACTATTTTATCAATTTATCTTTATTGGGATGTACCAGATTTTTTAAAAATCAAATTGTCATTAAATACTACTGACAATACTAAAGCAAAAGCTTCGAATCTGAGCTCTCAATATAGATGTTAATGGTTGTGAGTCAAAATTGTACTAATTTCTCATGTAATTGGTATAAAAAAAAACACTTTTTTATTTATTGAATTTTTTAACCTGTATTATCCTTCTGAAAATGTTATAGTTAAAATATATATATCATTTATTATTTCTTATTTTCTATTTTTTCTTCCTTCAATAAATTTTCTGCAGTAAAAATATACCAGATTAGAGATTTGGACACTTAAGTTAGGGAATTGTTTTTGTTTTCAGTTACCCATAGAACAATCAGGCGGTGAAGGCAAGTGTATGTACATTGATACAGAAGGAACGTTTAGGCCTGAGCGTCTGCTCGCTGTGGCACAGCGTTATGGCATGGAAGGTGCTGCCGTACTCGACAATGTAGCATATGCCCGTGCTTATAATACGGACCATCAAACACAACTATTGGTGCAGGCTTGCGCTATGATGGCTGAATCCAGGTACTCGTGGAACTCTTTACTATATTATAGACCTTAGAGGTATAAGCATAGTGAATTGGGCTTGAGAAAGATATTTTTGAACAATTTTAATCCAATAATCATATAAAACGACATAACTGTTGATATTCTTTGTAGAAGTTGTTAGTATCCCTCAAACCGTATTAAAAACTAGCTGTACCCGCGCCTTCGTACTGTTATGATATTATATTAATATTGCTAAATGCTAAGCAAGCTATATGTGAAATAATATATAAGGCACTGTAATGCCATTTTAAGCACAGTTATAATTAGTCAGTCGTTTGGAATCGGTCATATTGTTAAGTCTCGCGCCGAGACGCCATACCTTGATTTATCCAGAAAATAAAAGTGTGCGTCAGTGAACTTTGCCTTTTTTTAAAAAGTAACCACAGCAAGCCATCCTAACAGTACGCATGAAACGTTATGTAAAAATACATTGATTAATAAAGTCATCTGAATATATTAAGTCCATATTACCTACTTTTCTCCCGTATTTATTTCGCGTCGTCATTAAAATAACAATAATTTTGATAGAGTAAACTGATTTTAATAAAACAAAGATTAAATGTTACTCGAGGATATGTTTTATGATTTAGTCGGTGAGGTTTTATCGTGAATGCAGTACTTTATCAGTGATACGTATCCAAACAAATCTAGAGACAGACATTTTTAATAACGATTGAAATGTATTTTATTACTTATTCTAAGACACCTTCTTATTATATGTATAGATGAAAAAATAATGGATATTTTGCGATGCGATTTTGACCAATATAATATATATGAATCCTTACTCAATGAGATATGTTAGATACTTTGGTAAATTAATGTAGTTCGAAATTGCAATTTCTATTATATCATAACAATGAATATTTCATATAATTATAAGTATGTAGAGTTGTTTGTTTTATATTTCAGATACTCCTTATTGATAGTGGACAGCGCCACTGCTTTGTATAGAACTGACTATTCAGGACGAGGCGAGTTAAACTCGAGGCAGTTGCATCTCGGAAGGTTTATGCGGATGCTACTCCGATTAGCTGATGAGGTATATATATATATATTATCGTTAGAACACAATCCCATGTGAAGTTAAATGACAATGTGGTCTAACTCACCAAAACCTAGAGAGAGCTGGCTCTTCTTTTATTAGTTTTTTTACCTTTATTTAATTTAGAGACTTAGGTCCACATAGAACATGTCAATCCCATTGTACCCTAATCTTAAAATATTCACTGAAGAGACTTCAACACAAACTTCCATAGAATCTTGGCTTCCTCACTTGCAGGTGCACACAAGATTCTATGAAAGCTACCCTGATCTAATGTATTGAGTTTTAACTCATCCATTACAGCTTTTCTTTGTACTTTATTGCGGTCACATTCCATCAACAAGTGTTGTAAGTCTTCTATCGTTCCACACGTTATGCAATTAAGTGATGGGGTTTTCCTCATAAGAAATGCAGACTCGTGGAGTGGCATATGTCCGGAACGTACTCTATAATAATAACATGTATATAACAATAAGTGATCTATTCAACTTACTGCCAACAAACCATGGTATATGGGGTGGCTCACTTTGAAGCGTTTTATACCAGATGCCTTTATCTTATGATCATTCGTCAAAATGTACCGACAAAATGTACTTTCCATTTTATAAAACTTACGTACATTTGAATTTGCCGAACAGTTCCGTATGATCTGGTTTAATTTTAACTTTTGAACCTTTTGAAATCGATTCTCTTGCAAAGTGGTCAAAGTTTTATTAGTTTAAATTAACCAATGCAAGAACACAGTAAATACGAAGACGTATCTGAGTCATTCTGAATTTGTTCAACAAATAAAATGTCATGATGCGTGATGCGTGGGACAACATGCCCGAATTGAACCTTTGGTTCTATACGACCTTCGATCAACAATAACTAGATAAAGGGTCACGTACAAAATCGAAGCTAAAAGCTGTCCGCGTAAATATATACTTATGTGTAGCTATATGTTTACTAAGAAAGGGAGCAAAACCGTTTTAAGTTCAACCTAATTACAACCATGACACTTAGTAATAAAGTCACAAATGTTCAAAATATTATCTAATACTTACCGATGAAATGAACACAGCAATAAATTACTCCCCTTACAAATGAAAAGGCAACATAAACAACATTTAGTGTGAATTCAATCTTAACCCGTAATTAATAAAGTACGTTTTCCCGTTATTGTGTACACATAACATAAACATTTGTACCACAGGTTTAAAATCGGTAATTTTGTTCAAAATTTCATATTATTTGTTAGTTTAAAGCTTAAAATATAACTTATTCAACATGTATTTAGCGAAATTAAGATACTCCGGCCGTTAAATTGCTTTTTCGGGTATTATTTTTGCATCTTTTGAATACACTGTGGCATTGTGAAACGTGCTTACATAGGCTGTGTTTCAAACAAACTAAACAAAATAAAAGCTCACATTTCAAGTGAGCTGCTATTTACCGAGACGTATTTTTTGCTCCGACCCGATATCTAGTTCTTGTTGATCGAAGTATACGACTCATATATTATTGTTATTTATTGTCTACGGTCATATTATCTGTCGAATTAAAAGTGATATATTCACTGAGTATATGACTTTCTTAACGATTGATTTCATTAAAAAAAATTACAGTTTGGCGTTGCCGTGATAATCACGAACCAGGTTGTTGCACAAGTGGACGCTGTCGGTGTTTTCAATGCCGATACAAAGAAACCGATCGGTGGTCACATAATAGCACATGCTTCTACCACCAGGCTTTACTTGAGGAAAGGGAGGGGCGACAATCGTGTTTGTAAAATATACGATAGTCCGTGTTTACCGGAAACTGAAGCAATGTTCGCCATCAGTACTGAGGGTATTACTGATGCTAAGGAATAAATAATTGTAATAAGATTATAATGACGTTTAAGTAAAGAATACATCTTAGGGAATACATATTCTGTTTTTTTAATTGATTTTTTATAATATCAAAATTTAGAAACCAATTGACAATTACCTAATCATAATTTTTTAATTTAATTTTGAGTATAAGTTGGAGAGACGCAGTAAGTTCTGTTTTAAAAAAATATGTCATTGACTGACGTACTTTCAATGTTCTTTAATACGATTTTGTGATAATGTATTATAAAAATAATCTAATAAAGTTGAATTATCATTTTGTTTTTTTTTTTTACGAAAATAGTTCTCAGCTCTTTGACGCTTTATAAAAATGTTTCACAGAAACGTGCAAATGAATAATCGGAGTACATAATCTCCCAGTAAACACGTGATCTTAATTCTACGTCACACGTAGATGTATCATGTTTATATAAATCAGAACCATAATGATCACTTTTACACAGATTAGTATGATTGCTTAGCTGAGTATCGACGTTAATTAATGTACATGAATAAGTACTGCATCCGATTCTGTCAAGTGATTAATAATTACAGTGGACCCCCGGTAATCCGGCCTCTGTCTAATCCGGCACCCCCTATAATCCGATATGGCTATTATTACGTATTGAAAGTTTTTTTGACCATATTCGCTGATGTAGATAATGCATAGTTGTACAGTTCAAAACTTGATTAATTCAATTATGATCTTTATTCATAGTTTTTGTTTTGACGTTAATTTTATAGTAAAACGTAAGTTCTCTATTGTGTTGTTTAATTTACTAAATTCAACATACATAATAGAATCTTTTCATTGGATCTGTAATTTGTCGGATTATAAGGTACTCTTTTGTAAAACAAATCCGGACTTTAGGGGGTCTTATGCAGTATTCTATAATCCGACAAATTCGATAGTTCGACCCTGCCTTGCAAAACGTTTGTTGGATTACCGGGGGTTCACTGTACTTCAATCTCATAGAATTGATATCGTTTGGTTCCATTAATATACTCGAAGGACCTTTACTATTATAATCTGATATAGATTTACCTTCTAAATAAAACAACTAACAGAAGGACCGAGATTTGTTCGGTTTTATCGTAATGCTTGCATTTTGCTATTGAATGCAAGACAAACTTATTCTTATTAGGAAAATGTCATATAGCGCCATCTCATGATTTTTTAATGTACTAGTAGGTTATCCATTAATCCGAAACAATGCAAGTACCACAATAAATTAAAAGATGTCACTATAAGTATTATGAAGTATTTTGTTATTTTTTTCCGTTATTTCCTGGTATCTTATATCGATGAACTTAAAAGGCAAAACCTTGTCTAATTACAAAATGTAATCCAAATCGTTGGACGGTTTTGAGGTACACGAAATAAACATATATATATAATAAATATATCCCATCAAAACATAAATGTGAAATGAGAAGAAAAGAAGTGAGATCTAAATGGGTGCCAAGTTCAATGGTCAGTCTTGAGATTTGTTTATAACTATTCAAAATATAATTTCTTCTAGTAACTTAGGATAATATATTGAAGCCCGAGGTCTGACTTGGCTAGTTCGAACGTACGAATTATTATTAAGTACCTACTAAAACAGTCATGGATGAGCGCTATGTTCGATGGCTGGTTTCTACTAGCAAGCCAAATTTTCGGAAGAATAAAATAAAAACTTGTGAAGGCTATAATATAATTCGTATATTCGAAATAATCAAGTCAGACCTTAGGCTTCAATATTGCCCTAAGCTTTAAACAGAAATAATATTTAAGCCGTTGTAACATATTTCATATAATATTGAACTTTGCTTTCATTTCACATTTATGTTTTTGATGGGATACCATTACTTTTTGTACAGAAATTACTCCAATAAATTCTTATTATATTATTATTCATAATAAAATTAATACCAAATGGTTTTTTGTTAATATGTAATGCTAAATCCTAGTTAATAACGAAATAAATACGAAAGTTGACTATTCTCTTAGTTTTAGGTACTAAAACTGATATCTTTAGATTTAAAAAAATTGAGGGTGATATATTCCACTCGTTATATATTTACCTTAAAATCTAGATAAGGACCGGTTGTCACCAATTTTGATTGCTGATTTTTACATTACAGGCAGTATAAGTAAGTGTTCCTTATCTAATAAATTATTTGAAAAATTATACTAAATTGTTAAAAATAAAAAAGTATTAGTTTATTCTTTTGTATTCAGCTACTTATTTTTTACTTATTACCAAATTTATACGTCATCTGGAACTGGATTGAATTTTGGTCTATAGGTCAGTCAGTATCTGTAACTGTTTGAGGTGTGTTTATAAAATTTGGAGCACATACATTACACATACTGAGGTAGTAGAGCCACGTTGAAGCTATTACTGGTTCCAGCATGAATGGGTCGGCTCGCCCGGGGTACTACCACCCGACCCTGAGAGCGCCGGAGGCCCACTTCCCTTCTCCGCCCTAAACACAGGCTGGCAACGCACTCGCGATTCCCCTGGTGTTGCTAGTATCTATGGACGGCGGTGATCACTTAACATCAGGTGACTCGCCTGTTCGTTTGCCTCCTATGATATAAAAAAGAAAAAAGCTACGTATCTCGCAAGTCTCAATATATGAACCAAATTTGACATATTTATGTGAAAAAGTTTTTGAGTTAAGAGTAGGTTAAAACTGGCTCCAAATGGTTCATGTAATAACACACGATAGCGCGTGTTCGCCATTCCGTTAACTTGAACTTGGCTTGACACGCTGCCGCGTGTCCAGTTATACAAGAATTACTTGTATCAAGTTATAATGTATGTATGTACATCGGGTATACCACCACTGTATACCCGTCGTATAATTAGAAACACTACCAACGGTCCTTGACATTATGTAAGATACTTCACCGCGATCGTTTTTATTCTGAAATTAAACAATATGTTCAACGATTTGTAATCTATTAGAAAAACCATATAAATCCCACTACACAAGTGGAGTTTTAATATTACGTTACGGACAAACGTTTAAATCAGTTTTAAGGTATGAACAATAATGGTCAACTAATTAGAAACAACAACAAAAAAGTATAAAAAACAATATCTTTTAAATATTTGTAATTAGTATTGTTATTTATGAAACAGCTACTATTCACAGCCTACCAATAGTTATAATTAATATTTAGTGGCGTATCCCTTATTTTCAATGACGGCACTGCGACGACGTGGCATTGATTCAATCAATTTCATACATTTATCTAGGGGGATTGAATTCCATGCTTCATATAGTTCGTTTTGACTGGTGTTACGTTTGTTTGAGACTTTCTTTTTAACAATAGCAGGGATTTTCTCTCGAGTTTAAATCCGGATTATTTGCTGGCCAGTCTAAAACAGATAAATACTGTTCGCTAAGGAAATATTTGACGCTATTGGCTGTGTGTTTAAAGTCATTGTCATGCTGAAATATCCAGATTACAAGCAAATGATCGTCCGAGTAGGCAATCATTGTGTTCTCTAAGATATTTTTGTATTGCCACTGATCCATTGTACCTTCAATCTTCCGAATGGATCCAACTCCACATCCGGAAAAACACCCCCAAACTTTAATGTTACCGCCACCGTGCTTGACTATACTCCTTGTGTATTTATTCTATTTATGACGTGTAACATAGCGCTTTCCATCGGAATTTATCATATTTATTTTTGTTTCATCTGAATATGGTGGTAGTGCCATGTTAAAACTATTACTGGTTTTAGCATGAATGGGTCGGCACGCCCGGGGTAGTACCACCCTCTCATAGAAAACCGACGTGAAGTAACAGTGCTTGCATTGTTGCGTTTCGTTCGATCAGTGAGAGCGCCGGAGGCCCAATTCCCCTCTCCTTTCTCCCCTCCCTCCCTCCCCTAACCCTTTCTTCCAACGCACTTGAGAGAGTCCTCTGGTGTTGTTAGTGTCCATGGACGGTGGTGATCACTTCACATCAGGTGATCCACCTGTTCGTTTGCCACTTACGACATAAAAATAAATAAATAAAATATAACACTTTTTTCCATTCTCGTACCGTCCAATTAACATATTTTTCAGTAAATAATAATCGCTTTTCTCGGTGGTGCTTGGTAAGAAGCGGTACCTTTCGAGAGATTCTTCCAAAAAATTTAGCTTCCACTAATCTTCGGCGTATCAGTCTTGACGAGATGTTTCTCGGGTGATCAGGCGAAAAACCTTCCATTTTTAATCAGGTTGGAGCCTTTAATTGGGTATTTTTTTAGCAACACGAACGATTAGCATATCTTCTCTGGGAGAGATTCTTCTTGGCCAAGCCTGCTAAGAACATTTTCAACAGTTCCATGTGTTTTATAATGATCAATTGCATTAAAAACTTTCTTAACAGAACAATTTAAATGCTCAACTATTCTTCTGTACGCCCACTTATGATCTATATGTAAATTAACAATTATTTGCCTAGTTGACGCGTCACAACTTTTATTTTCGCCCATTTTGACCAAAATTAAATTCAGATGCAATTTTGAATTGCCGCCAAAGTAATAGAAAAAGCTAAGAAAGAAATGTTATTCTCCAATTACAAAAAAAGAACGAGCTATGGATTCTTTTTAAAATGTTTCTAATTAGGCGTCCAAGCGGCCAGTAATATAAACTCCTACATGTGTAAGACTCATTCTGCAATTAAAAGATATGTTTTATATTTTATGCGTTTAATGAGTTTTTTATTTGAGTGGCTATATTATTGCATGATTATTAATTATTGAATGTGTATATTTTTTACCAACATTTGTACGTTGAAGTTATACTTTCTTTATTCATAAGAAGTGTTTCTAATTATATGACCACCACTGTATGCACATTCGTATACTATATCATTACGCGATACCTCTCTTAGAGTAAACAAAAATAATTGTTAATTTTCCATAGATGAGTTAGGAATTGGACCTGTGGCATATACTCGTATACCTATAGAACCAAACTTCTAGCAGTACTTGATTTGAATACAGATAATGACAATATCAAAGAAGTTTAAAACCGGTGAATAAAACGAAGTTTAACTTCCATGCTTTTATTTTCACAAATTTTATGCATACGGTAATTACAATGATCCAACAACGCAATATTTATTATTATACTATCGCATATTCTATGTACCGGAGTCCAAATCACAATATTTTCATCACGTCGTTAAAATATATAATATTATTGCTGAAAAATGACGTAATATCAAGGCAGACATTGTATACATGTTTAAAAAATAAATATTACCCTAGAATAAATTAACACATTATCCGTCATTAAGCTTAAATAGTAATTCACATCGTTATTTGCAAATCGTGGTAAAAAAAATCTTGAATTCTCTTAAATATGATTAAATAAATAATCGATATCTCTTCAAATTACTTACTAGAATATATGTAAAAACTGTAACGTCAGCAATAAAAATCCCTAACCTACATTATTTAAAGCAAACTTAATTTAAATACTTTGCGAGTTTAAAATCTCGTAACTCGAGTAAAGATTGAACACATATATAATTAAAGTTTTCAATGGAATTTTCTTTAAACTTGTGTATTTATAACATATATTTAAAGTGTTTAAATTGTCGTAATTACAAAGTTACGAGATTTTAAAATACGTGTTAAGAATATCAGCTTACGCTAATCGTTGACTTAACTACAATTGTACGCAATAAAGGCATCTTTACTATAAGCGATCAGGTCTATTTAATGCTGACCATATGGAATATACATGCATACGTTGCTAAGGGTCCATGATATTATAATTAAAAAACTGTAGATACGTTACCTACATGATATTTTGACTACACAAATGGCACGATAACGCACACATACGTAAAATAGTATTGTAACGCCGTCTTAGATAAAATGTGGAAGTAAGATGGCATATTCTCGATATCGGTGGTGAAAAAGAAATGGTTATATGTTGCATAGGCGGATTGACAGGGCAGCCGTTAAAAATAAGCTAGTTAGCCAAGTTATAACAAGGCGCTGTCGAAAAAAAAAGCGCTGTTGAAGCGCCTATGACGTATCTACAGGATTTTTAGTTATAATATCATCGGCTAAGGGTTAATCAACGCTATCTATAAATACATTTAACAATCTGTGACATAAATATGAATACGAACCAACTTTCAAACTACTATAACTATACGCATATCTGTATCATAAGATCTGTTTATTATTTCCTAGAAAGAAAAAAACAACAGAATAGAAAATGTGGTATGATCTGTGTCCACATTGAAGTATAAATGCAAATTAAATATCTTCTGTGTTTAATTAACTTTATATCACTGATAATCTGTGAACATAAAAAACTAATATAATCTAAATGAACGAAATGATATAAAATATTGTTTTTTTGATGTTATACTTCTTTTGGGTCATTAGGGAAAAATTATGAGAGTAAATTTTTACAATGCACGCGCACACCGTCACGAAAAACCGACACCCTGAAGTTAGTTAAAGTCAACATTTTGTTTCTTTGTGCATAGGCGGATTGACAGGGCAGCCGTTAAAAATAAGCTAGTTAGCCAAGTCTTAACAAGGCGCTGTCGAAAAAAAAAAGCGCTGTTGATGCGCCTGTGACGTATCTATAGGATTTTTAGTTATAATATCATCGGCTAAGGGTTAATTAACGCTATCTATAAATACATTTAACAATCTGTGACATAAATATGAATACGAACCAACTTTCAAACTACTATAACTATACGCATATCTGTATCATAAGATCTGTTTATTATTTCCTAAAGAGAAAAAAAATAACAGAATAGAAATGTGGTATGGTCTGTGTCCACATTAAAGTATAAATGCAAATCAAATATCTTCTGTGATTAATTAATTTTATATCACTGATAATCTGTGAACATAAAAATCTAATATAATTTAAATGAACGAAATGATATAAAATATTGTTTTTTTGATGTTATACTTCTTTTGGGTCATTAGGGAAAAATTATGAGAGTAAATTTTTACAATGCACGCGCACACCGTTACGAAAAACCGACACCCTGAAGTTAGTTAAAGTCAACATTTTGTTTCTTTGTATTTGTTGTTTGTACTTCTTTGTATTAAAACTTTCAATGTATTAAATACCTTTTTCCTATTGTTAGTGTCGTTTTTTCTACAAACGTAGAATAAGGCGAAAGATATAAAATATTGATATTATTTTTATCTTGTTACGCCAAAGAAGTATAACTTCCAACGCGAGTTATGTACACACACTTATTTTTTATAAGGGCATCTCAAATTATTGGTAGTTTTTTTTTGTTTTTATCCGGTGACTAGAGATTCAATGTGGTATTGTCCAAGTGGTAACAATATAATTTTTGGTAAAGTTTTTGAAATATTATCATAATTTATAATATATATTTTTACATAGAAACTCGTTCTTAGTGCTATTTTAATACGATATAAGCAATATACACAAAGCAAAGTTGTGTATATTTTTTGTTATTTCATTTTATTTTGCAGTTTCATGCAGGCGAAGTCGCTGGCGGTTGTTAGTAAAATATCACAATCAGAAATAAATCTGATCAAAAATAGCAAATAAAAAAAAACGATTTTAATGGAGATGTTTTTCTTTGTCCATAGATTATCAGTGACTGATTAAAAAAAATCTACTCTAAATTACAATAAATAAATTAAAAAGAAACCATTACAACTACTGAGGCACTATTTTCAACAGCTACTACTTAATCAATACGATATATTATAATGTTACATGCATATCATATTTGGAATAATAAAATATTAAAATTACATTCTCAATAAATTATATGTCATAATAATTGTAACTATCTATATGTATATAATCACAATCTATTGCTTGCTAGTAAGTACTTAAGATTAAAAATAGGTCTACGAATTATATTTCAATTTTTTATTATTTATTAACGCAAGTAAGCCGAGTTTAAAATATATAAAATTTCGTTGTTATATAAATGAATTATATTTATGACAAATAAACATAATATATATTGTTTTCAATTGATTTAATAACAATGCATTTATATATGGAGTAAAATTCAATGTACTGATTTGCTTTAGAACTATAGGTTTCGGGCCACTACGTCGGACCATACAAAGAACGTAATCGTATCAAAACACAAAAAAAA
>MU159201.1:225472-236360 GCA_015888305.1 Antheraea pernyi
TGTTTCAAACAAACTAAACAAAATAAGGATTCGCATTTCAAGTGAGCTGTTATTTACGGAGACGTATTTTTCGCGCCGACCCTTATTTAGTTATTGTTGATCGAAGTATGAACCTAAAAGTGGCATTTACCTTTAAGTAGTCTCGATATCGACATATCATATAATACGTGGTTATACTTAAATTGTGTTCTGCCCTGTAATGTAATCAGAGCTGCCTAGAAGTTTGGCTAGAACTGTACTTAATAAAAGTCTTAAAACTAATTTATATTTGTTTGACTAACAGGAGACAGAGTGATCTTGATTTTATAATTTATATTTATTATTAAGATTGAGTTGCAGTAAAATATCGGTTATTGTAAGGCTAAAGTTAACCATTTAAACTTTAAAATTCAGTTAGACCGCTATTTATTTGAGAAACTGTAGGCAGAGTGTTCGTGATTTTACAATTTGTATTTATAATTAACTTGTGCTGTGTGTAAACCCCGATTTTGAAACATTGTTCATTGGTGCTCCGCTTCTTTTGATCTTAGCGTGGTGATATATAGCCCTTCCTCGATAAATGAGCTATATAACACTGAAATATTTTTTCTAATCGGATCATTAGTTCTTGAGATTACCCCCTACAACAGCACAAACTTTACCTCTTTATAATATTATGAAGTATAGATATATATATTAATCCATTTTTCTTTTGTTTTTTCTATATGTATTACCTACAAAAGTTTTTAATCATAGTATCAATACTGCTGGTTAGCTGGAAGTAAATGCCTCATGGCATTAAGCATGCCATTGTACAAACCAAAAGTGCAATAAAGTATTTATTCATTCAACTATTACAATGGCGAGAGCCACTAACAACTACATTTACCAGAACCAGCTGCACTGTCAAACGTTTTGTAATAGTTAAAATTATTAGGGTTACTGTGTTGTTTACAATGCAATTGATCCCTAAAATCAAAGACAGTAACATTTTTTTTAGTTGGCAAATCTTAATTTTTTTTTGTTAATAAATATTACCAAATAATGGAATCATTCAAACCACTGAGTATAAAATATCAGAGTGCAGAAGTGCCAGTACACCACTACAATTTCATCAGAACTTCACATAGTTACAGATTTTTTTTATTTTAAATAATCATGCTATCCTTGGTAATTATAATTACATTAAAAAACTTACATGTCAATAAGAGAAGCAAACGGTTGTACTTCAAGCGATGAACCCATTATAATAAGCAGATCACAGTGCTGGAAGTCTTGTTGAAGGCACTCTTGGAATCGTGTTGGGAGGCTTTCTCCAAAGAACACTATATCAGGCTTCACAATACCTGGGCATTCCGTACATATAGGTATTTGATCCGCAAAGATCCTTTCTGTAATTATATATTTCATAATTGTTGTATTTGTCAGAAATAAAGAGAGAAATACAGGTTGTCTCAAAAGAAAGTTAATAGTAAAAGTATATTTAAAATGTTAATAAAAAAATAAATAAGGCGTTTATCAAATAAATATTTATTTATTATTAAAGAATACGTTTTGGGAATTTATTTCTTAAAAATAACATCGTCCAAATGTTTACCCTCGCGTTCGCGACACTCATTCAATCTACCACGAAAATTTCTAATGAAGGCTTTGCAAGTATGCTCTGTGGTGGCTCCCATTTTCTTTTAACTGCGCCAGGGTTGCTGGTTTATTAATGTAAGCTTTAGATTTGAGAAAACTCCATAGGAAATAGTCCATAGAAGTTAAATCAGGACTGCGGGGAGGCCAATTTATGTCACCTCTTCTAGAGATTAATTTGCCTGGAAAAATTTTGAAGTACTCGTGGCAATGACACATTGGACGTATGTGAAGTTGCTCCGTCCTGCTACATGTTCTTTGGTTACATTTGGGTACATATTTGGTTAGAACTCATCTAACATTCTCACATAACGCTCTGAATTCACTGTCAATGCGCGTCACCTTTTATTTAAAAAAAAATAAGGGCCGATTATTCCTCAGGATGACATTGGAGCCTATACGGTCACTTTCGGCGAATGAAAGGGCTTCTGATGCTTACGTTTCGGATTGGTGCTGCTCCAGTAGCGATAGTTCTGCTTGTTTACGTGCCCATTAAAATTAATCCGAGGATAAGATGTTGGTAAACGTTTGAAAGCGCTCATTTACTTGGTTTACGAATTCTAACCTCTGAATGGCATCCTGGGGTTTAAATTCTTGCACCAGTTGGATTTTATACGGGTGTAGCTTTAGACCTTTGTGCAAAATGCGATGTAGCGATGATCTATGCACATTCAAGGCACTTGCACGCTTCCGAATTGAGAGGTCGAGATCATCAAGAATAGACTGATTAACACGATCGACGTTCTCTTTACTTCTCGATAACCTTGGACGCACGGACTTTGGTTTATCTAATGTTGAACCAGTCTCTTCCAACTTTTCTACCCATTTTCGAATGAGAGGAATGCTTGGCGCACGGTTTAAATGGTGAAAACCTCGAACATTGCAAATATTTCTTCGCGCTATATTCGCTTCGCAGAATTAGCGTTTTTGTAAAATTCACTAACGCACAACGCGCCATCCGCTCCTGAGAAGCGCTCCATAGCGAATAAATTCCCAAGACCCTGCCTACCGATTGACATAACCCCTGCACCCCTCAGCAGTGTTACGTGCACATAGAAAGCTAAACAAATATAAACTTTCTTTTGAGACTGTCTGTCTTAATATGTAACACTTTTATTCACAAGAGTTAACCAATGACAACAAAGTTACAGAAACTATTACTAAAAGTAGTACAATGAATATAGAGTTATCACTCATTTATAAATGCGTAGTCCGCTGCAGCTGTTAAGACCTTGCTAGGTCAATAGCATAGTCAGAACGCAGAAAAAACTCATTCATAAAGTAATAATTTAGTATTACAACAATAATTGAGTAAAAAAAGATATCTTTTGGTAAATGTGGCCGTTGGCACAGTGTGAAACTGCTGAGCATTTCAAATTCACTTCTGCCACAGTTGATGCAACTGCATTGTGACGGAACAGCGACATGTAGCTAGCATTAAATCTTATTATAACTGAAGATTATATTCAATACACTAAAACAGCATCCAAAGTGTTATCTTACACATTTAGGCAAAATACAGAGTTTATAGTGACCCTTAATATAAAAAATGAATTAACATACCTTTAACAAATTCAAGTGGATATTGTTTGCGGCAATCAAGACAGTGAGATGTATAAAAGGTGCCATGAGCCTCGACAATTTTTTCTTCCGGAATCTGAGCTCCACGCTCCAACGTGTCAATATTTTGTGTATAGTGGCGTAATAGAAGCCCTTAAATACAAAAATATAAATTTAACCTTACGGAAAATGTAACTCAATATTTATATAAAATTCTACCACTGGCATTTATTTTATTATTAAACTAGTTGACCCCTGCAACTCGCAATTGGTTATATAATTATTTACGACATCACATTAGAAACCTCAAAAATAACAGTTTTTCTCCACTATTTAATGGATGTTATTATACATATAAAACTTCCTTTTCAATCAGAATTGTTTTATATTATGTAGTGATTTATATCATACTAGCAAAGCCTGAAGGACATTTGTGATAATACAAATTATATACTTAAACCTTCCCTAAACCTCATCCCTGTTATTACAAAAAAGTTAAATACGTATTGAACCCTGGCTTTAAAAAGGTGTCATATTAAATGCACCGCGGTCACTGAATGTTCGCCATCTTGCTCTTTTGTCTCGCTTTGGTTACGTTAGGTTAGACTTGTGAAAAAGGATAACGTGAACTTGCCTCAGGCGAGTGCGGTTCATTTATTATGAAACTTTTTTAAACCAAGTATGTATGTGTATTTAAGTTTTTCGTAATAACACGGTATGAATTGCCATATCCGCATTATAAATACTTTCAGTCGTTAAACTCAAGTTTATTGGGAACAGACAGACAGATGTGGCAGGTATTTAATTGGATAAGGATTAACACTATCTTATTTACCAAAAACCTTTTTTACATTAACCTTTTTATATTATATGCATCTTAAGGGACAGAAATGTACAAATGTCGACTTTTCTATAAACATTTATAAGATCACATAGATATTATATTGATGTCCATATAGGTTTCAAACAAAATTAGTAGTATAAGTTTAGAAAACATTTTTTACAACTTGATTATGATATATCAACCTTCTATTAATATGATATGAATGTATTTTACTTATAGACCTTACAGCAGGCCCTCTTGTAGGTGGTAGAGCCACGCTGTAGCTATTACTAGTTTCAGCAAGAATGGGTCGGCTCGTCCGGGGTAGTACCACCCTCTCACAGAAAACCAACATGAAGTATGTTTGCATTGTTGTGTTTCATTCGGTCAGTGAGAGTGCTGAAGGCCCACTTCCCTTCCCCTCTCCCATGCACAGGTTGGCAATGCACTAGCGACTCCCCTTGTGTTGCTAGTGTCTATGGACGGTGGTCATCACTTAACAGCAGGTAACCCACCTGTTTGTTTGCCTCCTCTTGATATAAAAAAAAACCTTACAGAATAAAATTCTCTAAATGATATTCAAAACTATATCAAAATCTTTTGTATAGTTTACAAGAACTAAATCAATAGGGGTGGTGATTTGAGATCAAGTAATCGAATAATCAATTTTTAGACATAGAAAAAATAATTAATTTAATCATTATTAAACATTGAAAGGATCCAGTGAATAGATCCTAACAATAGAAAAACGTGATATGATTATTTTTATGTAGATAAAAATAAAATCATACAATAAATTAATAAGAAGTATAAAAAAAAAGCTCATAGAAAAATATAAAAAATTAAGAGATTGATTTTTGGATAATCGATCTTCGAGAACTAAATTTTTTATGAATTGATTCCACAGATGACAATTTGGATCCATCCAAAAATATTTTTTTAAGATGAATCGCCTTTCCTATAATGTAATTAAAGCTAAAAGTAAATACTATAATATATAAATTACCTTTTTCATGCAATAGCCTAATGAAATAATGAGAGATTGTTGGTTTAAAACTCCCCGGGAACAATTCTTTGGCCAATGTAAAGAATGGTTTTGGGTTTTGTCTAAAAAAATTGATTTCAAATATTGCTTGTGGCTCTGGAAGTTCATACTTTTGCAGGTTATGATATAATCCTGTTTCTGGACTGCGAAAGTCTGGAATGCCAGCAGCTGGAATAGAAAAATCAAATGATTGAAAACCGTTGGAAAGATGTTAACTTAGGAGTTTTTGGCAGGATCCATAGTGTCATGTAATGGATTTTATTTTTTATTTATGAGCTAGTGTTACTTGACTCTATATCGTGTAAAATTGGTGGTGTTTTATGTAATATACTTTGTTTATTGTGCATAAGTGAAGTGAATGGAAAATAATACCACGGACCATGAATTCTGAGATGCCACAAAAACTCCATGGAAAGGGCTTGGCATTAGAAATTCGCATCGCGAATTTAGGGTTATTATGGGATGTTTTTTATAGGGGTTGGTTACCCCTTTCAAAAGACACCCCCCCTCAACCCGCGGAGACGCCTAGTTTTTTTTAATATGTGTTTGAAGTTACGTGTAACAGAAGTGATTTTTCCCTCAGATGCGCATTTTTAAGGTTTATAATACTATAATTGTTCACTATTATTTCAGAAAAAAAATACAAAAAATCAAATATAAATTATTGGTATAATGTAAAATGGAACGTTTTCCTGATCTAATAATTTTTTATTCTACTGTTTAATCAAAACTCAACTGTCTCAATCCTAGAAAAAAATATAAGTTATTTGTATGATCATAAAGCCCCTTCACAAATAACACAGGCGAGCGAGCGAACTGGACCAAGCAAATCCGACTAAGTCACGTTAGGTTAATAGAGGAATAGAGCTGGAGCGAAGTAGCGAGTAGTTCTCTATGTAGGTTAGTATTGCAAAAACATGTTAAATTCCTTGTTGTTTTATATTAAATATTTTTTTAACCACTATGAGCTTAAGTGTGAATAATGAGGACAGAAGTTTATTGTAAATATTTCTTTTATTGTTCAAGATTTATGCTTTTCCATCAATAATTTATTCCTTAATTTCTAATAAAGCCCCATGGAAAGTTCTAATAAGATGGCCACCATCGTGTTAGTTCATTGAAATAATATCAAGAAACTTGTAATATACATACTCACTTGACAATGGCAGTAATAGTCTACTAGAGGATTAGTTGCCAAAAATGGAATGGAAGAAAAACTTGTAATACTATTAACTACTCGATAATGGCAGTAATAATGTAAAAGATTGGTCGCCAAAAAAAAAAGAAAAAAAGATGTTAACTTCTTGGTCACTCTATCAAAACAAATAAAACAAAACATTTGTCAAAATTATAAATATAAGTACAGTTTTAATTACTTACACGTTGAAATACCGGCTCCTGCAAGAGTTATAATATTTTTGCATCTTTCGCTCTTTATCCACTTCACTATTCCATCTAGATTGACCTCGTCGAGTACTTTATCTACAGGTGTTGATAATTCTGGCGGCTCGTAAAACCCAAGTTTCTGGGCTAAATACCGCCTAATCGAGTCCACATCTAAATCGCGTATTCTCGATCCTATGCTATCTTCCACCGGAATTGGCGGGACACTCGGCGCTGGAACATCTGCAGAATCGGTACCTGGAAATTACTTTTTTATAATGTTTACTACTAACAAAAGTATTACTATAACTTAATCACTCACCATCACTCTTTCCTGGAGGGGAGTTAGCAGACATTTTACGTAAAAACAGAAAATTGCGTCTTGAAGCCTTTGTCCAATTTTGACACAATATTTTTGACAGCTGCGTAACGTGCATTTCTGGAGATCCTTATGTACAAAACAACAATAGTCCATAGACCATTTTAGTTAAACATATTACGTAATAAAAATATAATAAAATAATATTAATTATATACATACCAAATATATTATATAATTATTTTCAGTGTTTATTATTTATCACAGTTTAAACTATGAACATTGTATTATTAGAAAGAATATATACTGAAATTTAAAATGTTATCTTCGTAAATGTATCGTTTTAAACTTCGTTAATATATATACTGTATTTATTGATTATAAAAAAAAATCAATCAATTAATAATATAATCTATAAAACAGAGATAACTAAATTATATATTTGGAATCTGTTATGTATGTATAATTATATCCGTAGCTAACTTCATAGTCACTCATTTCTGTAGCTGAAATGAAATCTTATTTAAGGATCTTTTATTAGTGCCTCCGTAAAATGTAGTCCGGTGAAGCTATAAGACCTTGCCAAGTCAATAGCGTAGTTAGTTCGAGAAAATAAAATAATAAAAAAACCTCCGTAAAATTGTGAACTATTTATTAGTTTTATTACTGTAATTATTTTATCCACATTTGATAACGAGTGATGATGTAATGAAAGATGATAATTCAATAATTATATAAAGGCTGGCGCTCAACTGCAGCTTCGGGAAGATGCCAATAAATTTACCGTGACAAATTTTAATTCTGAGGATGTCAGCTTTCGGGACGTTCATTAGAAAAACTACATTATTCATTATACCTAGAGAAAAATATACAATCCATTCGAGTCACGGCGAATACTGAATATTCCCTCTAGGATTTATTAAGGTTTCTGGATACGAATGGAGTTGCCCTGATAGAAATATAATTGTTTAATGTACTTATCTTCTTCATCTTCTAATTTGGTATCCAATCCTCTTTATTAAAAGTTATTACTTTTATTATTAAGTGCACAAGTATTAAGACTGCCGTGACTCCGAACAAGATTTACATAGTACACATTGGCTCTTTCATCGGTTTTAGATGCGATTAAAAATGAATTTTGGTATGCGTCATAAATCAGCTTGAAATGCTTTCCAAAATCAAACAGACAATCTGTTGTACGACGTGTCTAGGAGTTTAAAATTTTTACTCAAGCAAGTTTTCCCGAATATCTGAATTTGGGACATATATAAAATATTGATTTTTTAAATTTGCTTAGTTTATGCTCATGATTTTAATTAACCTTAAATTAATGAAGAAATTAGTTTAAGTTACCAAAATATTGCAAGATCTATTTATTTATGTAATGTTATATCGCGCAATTAAAGATTTAGGGAAACATTTGAATATACTTTTTTTATATCATAGGAGGCAAACGAACAGGTGGGTCACCTGATGTTAAGTGATCACCACCGTCCATAGACACTTGCAATACCAGGGGAAGGGAAGTGCGTTGCGTTGCGTTGAGGGAGTGAAAAGGGAGTGGGGAGGAGAGGGGAGGTGGTCCTCCGGTGCTCTCAATGACCGAACGAGAAACGCAATAATGCAAGCCCTGTACTTCACGTCGGTTTTCTGTGTTATAGAGGGTGGTACTACCCCGGGCGAGCCTACCTATTAATGTTGAAACCAGAAATAGCTTCAGTGGCTTTACCACCTACAAAATACGTATATATAAGGAGAAAGAACTATTATTGAAGGCCAATAAATTAATAAATAGATATCTTTGGTCTATATCAAGGTTTCCTAACTAAGGAATCTGTAAAATTTTCTGAAGGACCCACGAATAAAAGTAAAAATTACTAAAGCATAGATTTGCCGAGTTCCACATGTCAATGTTCGACTTAACAAATTCCTGTGGTTAATGATTATTTTATTAAAAGCCTAGCTGATACACACGACTTCGCCCGCATTGTTATCTCCAAAATATATTTATGTACCTATATACGTATATACACTAAGTATATATACTAGAAAACATTGGATCGTAGTTCTTCTTTTCGACCTGACTAAGTACGATATTGGCCTGATAGGGCTTTACAGCTTCACTAGACTACGACTTGATCGAAATTTATGTAGGCTTTATGTGATGCGCGCACAACGATAGACATTTCGTTTATATAAGAAAGAATTATTATTTTGTATTTCTTGTTATTATGGGCAAATGGGCAGGACATGTTGCTAGAATGAGCGACGATCGATGGACGAAACAGGTAACAACATGGGCAGGTCCAAAAGGTGCCAGAAAAAGAGGAAGACCTAAAGCAAGGTGGGAAGATGACATAAAACAGGTCGCAGGGAAAAACTAGCTAACGGAAGCGGAAGATAGAAACAGCTGGATTAGTTTGGAGGAGGCCTTCACCCTCACATGAGGGGTTCGTGCTCATTTCAAATCCGCAAAATTATTTTTTAACTTTTCTATTGTGTATAAACTAAATATGTGGCATGAAATAAAAGGCTTTTTTATTTTTATTTATTTATTTTATTTCTTGTTATTATTACAAACTAGCTGTGCCCGCTACTTAGTCCGCGTGGAACGTTATATAAAAGACAGTGATTAATAAAGTCATACTGAATGTATTTTATTAAGTCCATTTACTTATCTACTTATCTCTCGTACTTACGCCGCGTCGTCATTAAAATTACAATAACTTTTGATAGAGTGGACCGATTTTAGTAAAACAAAGACTAAGTTATTCTCCAAGGTATGCTTTAAACATTGAAATGTATTTTTATACTTATTCCTAGACATCTGCAACAATTATTTCACGAAAATCGAAAAAATTCCGACACGTTAGATTTACCTTCTTATTATGTGTCCACTACAATAGAATATTTTAATTATTTGTATGAATTATATGTATTATATGTATGAAAAGCCGAGAAAGTCTGTTCTATTTATAACTCTGCTTCTGATCAATCTATTCAAGTATTTATCATTAATGATCACGTTGGTGTTAAAAAAAGGAGATCTGAATACGGAATGGTTATTACAATGGCTACGCGGTGCGCTAAAACAGACGTCAGATGCGCATACACTGCCAGTATTATCGAACGCACTTTACGTGTCGTAAAATTTGAATAAAACCTCAGTTCAATGGTGAACGCAAAACTTTTTGAACTATAAATTGGTTATAAGGTTTTTTACGGTCCAGGATTGGCTCTTAGTAAAGAGTGCTATAATGTTTTAATGGTGAAACTTGTATTTTATTGATTTTCGTACTGGTATACAAAGTACTGACAGTATTGAATTTCGTTATAAATTAAATGAACTGTGAAGGTTTTATTGATAATACTAACTATATTTTTTATTCATAAATGTTTAAGAATATGCTTAATTCATGGGCAGGATGTACATATTAGATAATTGTAATATATATATAAGGATAGAACGTATCCCTGTGTGTTTGTGTTTAATTCCAAACTAAATATAGTTTCTGTTATAAAAAAAACTAGAAACAAAGTGGCTATTCCTGTCTGTGTGTGTTTGTGTATGTAGCATGTTATGATGTCCGTTTTGACACATTGCAATATTGACATGAGATGCTAATGCATTTATGAAAAAAAATTACTATGAAAAGCTGCTTTGTATTGCATTACTTAAGCATTGACGCGAGTTTGCTGGAGGTGGTAGTTGTGCAAGTCATCGATGCTATATATATGATTATATGTAGGATATAAATATCAACCATACAATTTCGAATTTCGGTTAGAAATTTTAATAAAGAACTGTGTTGTAAATACGCTGTTTTTTTTTAAATAAAAAAGTGTAAAAGGTTCCATGAGCCTCAACAATTTTTTCTTCCGGAATCTGAGCTCCACGCTCCAACGTGTCAATGTTTTGTGTATAATGGCGTAATAGAAGCCCTTAAACACAAGAATTAAGATTAACCTTACAATGTAACTCAATATTTATATAAAATTCTACCACTGGCATTTATTTTATTATTAAACTAGTTGACCCGTGCAACTTCGTCTGCATCGAATCGGTTATGTAATTATTTACGACATCACATTAGAAACCTCAAAAATAACAGTTTTTCTCCACTATTTAATGGATGTTATT
>MU159201.1:239718-286223 GCA_015888305.1 Antheraea pernyi
TACACACATGTAAATAAAAAAGACATTTTGACATCTGTCAATAAAGGACTTCAAAAAAGGTTGTGAAGGAGGTTGCTATGCTCGACTGTATGTATTATTTTACTCTTACGTTCGAATTACCCTTTTTCATTCTACATTCAATGATTAAATTCAATGATATTATAACATACAACTATTATTATATTATTTATCCCTTTAAAAAATCAATGAACTATGGTCGAATGTCGACCACTGGTAGCCCACAATTTTTTATAATTGTATCATAAAAAATACTTTTATAATTTCATTTCAAAATGAATAAACGCAATGAATGGACCGGATAAATCTCGATACGCTGATTCCAAGTATGATTTTAGATAATTTCCTACAAAAAAGTCGGTTTCTTTACTTATATGCCCAAGTATTAGACGCTAGAATATTTACGAATCTCCCTAAGTTAACATTCGACTGTAACATCATAAAAATAGAAAGAAGCTGTAATGTGGCGTGCCCGACGTCGTCGGTTAGCAATTGTTTTATTGAACGATAAATTAAATATGTGGCAGAAATCGAACGGTTGTTGCTTTGTTAACTCAAAGAAAATGTAATGCAAATAGAGGATCTGATGCGCAGACGATGGCTTTAGAAAAAATAATAAATTAAACAATATTGCAGATGATCAAAGAGATCAAAAGGAAAATATACTAAAAAAATAGGACTCGACAACAGCGACACCTACCGTGTCGAACTATAGGTGCCTCAATAAACACAAAAAAAGTCGAAGTAGTCATAAGGACTGCCGACAGAAGTGAAAACACAAAACAATGGAATTTAAACTGCGTTCTCTTTTAAATTAATTATAGTGTGAATTATTTAAATTTCATAATTCGTAAATTCAAATTATTATCATTAATCACTCTTTCACATCTATTAGCACTCCAAATAATAGTTCCATAGTTTTTTATACAGTTTATTAATTCTTCAAACATACGATGGGTTGCACAATCTCAATACAAAATATAAATATTAGATGTACACAAGCTGCTATACTACGGGTCGCTAGTCTAACGCAAGCCACACAAGCGCAATACGCTCGGTCACGCTTACTAGCATGTCATGACGCGGAATTTTAAATTAATCGTCTGCCAAAAAATACGGCTCAACACACACTGCTGTTTCTTGTATATGCACACTTTATTACCAATTAATTGAGTTTTAAAACGGCTTTGATATCAATGTATATTATAAAGTAACATTTAAATGCAATTCATAATTATAGATATTGTTGTTGTTAAAGTAATTACTAATTAGATAAATGTAATGAAAGATTGATGTTACTTATGTGTATATAAATATGACAAAAATTAGACGGCACTGGCGATTTTATTCGAGAAAATCAAAGAAGAAACGCGGACCACGTTTGACCTATACCGCCGAATCCCTTTGTTTCATCCCTGGATAATGGAATTGAAGCAAATATTTTCACATCATGCAATCTATATCTATCATTGCCATGTTACTTTTTTAATTTTTTTGTAGTTGTTTTAATTTTTTTGGGAAGTGCGTTGCGTTGCGTTGCGTTGCGTTGAGGGAGTGAAGAGGGAGGTGGTCCTCCGGTGCTCTCAATGACCGAACGAGAAACGCAATAATGCAAGCCCTGTACTTCACGTCGGTTTTCTGTGTTATAGAGGGTGGTACTACCCCGGGCGAGCCTACCTATTAATGTTGAAACCAGAAATAGCTTCAGTGGCTTTACCACCTACAAAATACGTATATATAAGGAGAAAGAACTATTATTGAAGGCCAATAAATTAATAAATAGATATCTTTGGTCTATATCAAGGTTTCCTAACTAAGGAATCTGTAAAATTTTCTGAAGGACCCACGAATAAAAGTAAAAATTACTAAAGCATAGATTTGCCGAGTTCCACATGTCAATGTTCGACTTAACAAATTCCTGTGGTTAATGATTATTTTATTAAAAGCCTAGCTGATACACACGACTTCGCCCGCATTGTTATCTCCAAAATATATTTATGTACCTATATACGTATATACACTAAGTATATATACTAGAAAACATTGGATCGTAGTTCTTCTTTTCGACCTGACTAAGTACGATATTGGCCTGATAGGGCTTTACAGCTTCACTAGACTACGACTTGATCGAAATTTATGTAGGCTTTATGTGATGCGCGCATACCACCTACAAACTACGTATATATACGAAGAAAGAACTATTATTGTAGGCCAATAAATTAGTAAATGGATATCTTTGGTCTGTATCAAGGTTTCCTAACTAAGGAATCTGTAAAAGTTTCTGAAGGACCCACGCATAAAAGTAAAAATTATTAAAGCATAGATTTGCCGAGCTCCAGATGTCAATATTCCACTTAAAAAATTCCCGTGGTTAATGATTATTTTATTAAAACCCTAGCTGATACACACGAATTCGCCCGCATTGTTATCTCCAAAATATATTTATGTACCTATATACGTATATACACTAAGTATATATACTAGAAAACATTGGATCGTAGTTCTTCTTTTCGACCTGACTAAGTACGATATTGGCCTGATAGGGCTTTACAGCTTCACTAGACTACGACTTGATCGAAATTTATGTAGGCTTTATGTGATGCGCGCACAACGATAGACATTTCGTTTATATAAGAAAGAATTATTATTTTGTATTTCTTGTTATTATGGGCAAATGGGCAGGACATGTTGCTAGAATGAGCGACGATCGATGGACGAAACAGGTAACAACATGGGCAGGTCCAAAAGGTGCCAGAAAAAGAGGAAGACCTAAAGCAAGGTGGGAAGATGACATAAAACAGGTCGCAGGGAAAAACTAGCTAACGGAAGCGGAAGATAGAAACAGCTGGATTAGTTTGGAGGAGGCCTTCACCCTCACATGAGGGGTTCGTGCTCATTTCAAATCCGCAAAATTATTTTTTAACTTTTCTATTGTGTATAAACTAAATATGTGGCATGAAATAAAAGGCTTTTTTATTTTTATTTATTTATTTTATTTCTTGTTATTATTACAAACTAGCTGTGCCCGCTACTTAGTCCGCGTGGAACGTTATATAAAAGACAGTGATTAATAAAGTCATACTGAATGTATTTTATTAAGTCCATTTACTTATCTACTTATCTCTCGTACTTACGCCGCGTCGTCATTAAAATTACAATAACTTTTGATAGAGTGGACCGATTTTAGTAAAACAAAGACTAAGTTATTCTCCAAGGTATGCTTTAAACATTGAAATGTATTTTTATACTTATTCCTAGACATCTGCAACAATTATTTCACGAAAATCGAAAAAATTCCGACACGTTAGATTCACCTTCTTATTATGCGTCCACTACAATAGAATATTTTAATTATTTGTATGAATTATATGTATTATATGTATGAAAAGCCGAGAAAGTCTGTTCTATTTATAACTCTGCTTCTGATCAATCTATTCAAGTATTTATCATTAATGATCACGTTGGTGTTAAAAAAAGGAGATCTGAATACGGAATGGTTATTACAATGGCTACGCGGTGCGCTAAAACAGACGTCAGATGCGCATACACTGCCAGTATTATCGAACGCACTTTACGTGTCGTAAAATTTGAATAAAACCTCAGTTCAATGGTGAACGCAAAACTTTTTGAACTATAAATTGGTTATAAGGTTTTTTACGGTCCAGGATTGGCTCTTAGTAAAGAGTGCTATAATGTTTTAATGGTGAAACTTGTATTTTATTGATTTTCGTACTGGTATACAAAGTACTGACAGTATTGAATTTCGTTATAAATTAAATGAACTGTGAAGGTTTTATTGATAATACTAACTATATTTTTTATTCATAAATGTTTAAGAGTATGCTTAATTCTTGGGCAGAATGGACATATTAGATAATTGTAATATATATATATATAAGGATAGAACGTATCCTTGTGTGTTTGTGTTTAATTCCAAACTAAATGTAGTTTCTGTTATAAAAAAATCTAGAAACAAAGTGGCTATTCCTGTCTGTGTGTGTGTGTATGTAGCATGTTATGATATCCGTTTTGACACATTGCAATATTGACGTGAGATGCTAATGCATTTATGAAAAAAAATTACTATGAAAAGCTGCTTAATTGTATTGCAAAGCATTGACGCGAATATGCTGGAGGTGGTAGTTGTGCTCGTCATCGATGCTATATATATGATTATATATAGGATATAAATATCAACCATACAATTTCGAATTTCGGTTAGAAATTTTAATAAAGAATTGTGTTGTAAATACGCTGTTTTTTTAAATAAAAAAGTGGATAATTTGTTAGGTAAAAGTGAAAATTTTGTAATGTGGTTCCACATTGTGTAATTAGATATATGTGTATGTAGTTATAGGCCGTCATATCGTGCTGCTAATATTATTACAAACGGATTTTGATACGTTTCAACTAATATTTAGAGAATTTCTTCCGGAAGATTTATATGTACCATACGTACACGTGTATATACTATCTATAGGTACTAATATTATAAAACTGACAAGTTTGTTTGCTTGAACGCGATAATCTCAGGAACTATTGGTCCAATTTGAAAAATTCAGTGTTACATAGCTAATTTATCGAGGAAGGCTATATGACAGTATCTACGAAGTGTTTATTGGCATTCCAAACTGCATCGACCCTATAAGTGATTAATGTAATACATATCATTTTAATGAATATTCTATAACATACTACAAAAATCACAAAATTACACGAAACAAAAAGAAAGGTATCTGTGTAAAGAGACTTACAAAGCTTTGATTTTAATGAAATGTAAATGTGAGACAATTAAAAAAGTATCGGATTTTGACACATCTAAGGCTACCCTATGGAGATGATATGGTATCGTGGTATATCGTGGTCACTTCTCAGTTGGATATTTACAATATGGGACCTCGCGAATCCTTAAAGACCAAGTTCAAGGAATACAGTATCTTAACTTTGCCCTCCCAATACAATCTTGATAATTTAATGTATGTCCGTAAGAACCAAGATTTCGTAAAAAAAACCGGCACAATCTAAATACTAGAAACTGTGACAAACTGGTTGTCCCATGTTTTAGATGTAGTAAAACCAGTAACAGTTTTTTGGGAAATAGTGGTAAATTTTACAACAAAGTCCCAAAGGATATTACTGATTTGCCGGCTTGTGAATTTAAGCGTCATGTCAAGCAAGTTTTGGTGACAAAAGGACAAATAGAGTGGATCAATATGTGAACGATGGTGATGTCTGGAATTGACTCATCTCTGTGCATCCATTAAAAACGTTTGTGACATCTACTTAATATATTCTAAATATTATATATAGATGTTAAAAAGTTAAACTAGATCGTGTTTCATGCCGGTACTTCTCGATAACTGGGTTGTTTTCCGAACCGGTGGTAGTTTTGACGTTCATAAGTGCCTTCTTAGGGCCTAAATTGAATAAAGTGTTTTTGATTTTGACACAAATACCTAAATATAACTAAATACTGTTTCTTATTTATATTCGCTCTGTTATTCTTTAATTACGATTAATTACCTACTCTGTCTTGTGTATTATAGCGTTTGTTCGTGCAACACAATTGCTTTTTTTTGGCAACTAATCTTCTAGTAACTTATTACTGTGATTACCGAGTAGATAAGTATATGACTAGTTTTTTGCGATCATTTCAATACTATAACAAGATGGTGGCCCTCTTGTTAGAACTATCCAAGGAGTTTTTGTGTCAAGTCAGAATTCATACTCCTTGGTATTATTTCCCATCTACTTCTCTTGTACACAATTACCAAACTATATTATGTAAAACATACGAATATTACAAAAGATAGAGTCCAATAATACAAGATTATGAATAAAATATAAATCCACTACATGACATTCCGAGATCCCGCTAAAAACTCCAACACAAATGTTATAGACACCGGATTATATGATATATAAATATTTTGACATCTATGTACAAATAGGCCATGATAAAACAGTTCAGTATTATTTTCTGCTATGTTTAGTGTTTTAATAAATACAATATTTATTTATTGAACATCAACACAATGCACACTGATCATTATTAAAATAAGGCACGCACAATTTGTAACGGTAAGTGTCATCGTAATTAGAGGTGTAGTAGACTGCATGCTTAGTCTGACAATGAGCAAACAGTTAGGGTTACAAAATGAAATTAAGAAATTCACCGAGTTTACTTAATATTATACATTAAGAAAATTAATTCCGTAAACAAACTCACACAAAATTTGAAATATAGTAGCAAATCACTAATAGACATTGTAATAATTGTTAGCTGTCATACGTTAACATGTTGGAGGCAGAAAAAAAAAACATTACATCTGAGAGTAATTTGAGATTTGAAGCAGTATTTTATATGATCAATTGGAAGAATTAAAATAAATAAAAGAAAATTAATTTAATATAATGAGAATACGGGCAATAACGATTAGACAATTTCTCGTTTTAGTTCCTTATGGGAACAGTTCCAGTTTTTTCCCATACCATTAACGTGTCGAAGCGTTTATCTATAAGTCTCTATTCGTAGTACAATACTCAGTAAAACTATCTATTACAAAAAACAGTATATGTCGTAAAGACACCTGATAGAAATGAAACTTTTGTATCACAGGGAAACATTTTAATTAAACATACAAGAAATAGCTAACGTGTGACGTTCTCAGACGGTCACCCATCGAAGTACTGACCGCGCCCAGCGTTACTTATGTTACACTAATCACGTATAGGGTCGATGCAGTCAGGATTGGCAATAAATACTTCGTAGGTTCTTATCACTGTTTAATCGGGCAGAGCTTCGCCTTACAATAACTTCCACATAGGAGTGCGCAGATATCACAGACATCTTGCCTTTTAAAGGCCCATCTATATAAGTCAAAGCGATTACTATTTATACATAATTCCGCAAAATAGTTTAAGTAACACATAAAAAAAAAGAAATACAGATATTTATATTCATAGATATATTATCAAGTGAAGATAATACTTTGTACCCCTAATTATGGTCGAAAGTCGACCACATGTATGTATACATGTAGTATTTAAATATGTAATCTAATTTGTTACAATATTTTAATTTCGACATCAGCATACAATTGGTAAGCAGTTGAATATACCATATGCATTTGTATTAACATTCGGTGTATAAAAACTAATAGTAAATATATATTTTTTTAAATCCACAATCAAATATACATACTAGCCGACCCGTGCCCACTTCGTTGGGCGGTAATAATTAAGCGTGGAATGGTTATTTTGCGCTAAAACGTAGTAGGTAAAAGTAGGTGTAATATTAACACTTTTTTTAAAATATTTTATAGGTCTATCATTAGATCACAATCTCACTATATCTAAAATTACTATGATGTCTAAGATGATAAAAAACCTAGACGGAAATTAGCTTTCAAGTGGAGCTGCCGGAACACATCACCAGATGCTTAGCGATAGATTCCCAACTTGAGGATGGTAGTTAGCCAGGTACGCTTTGACAAAGCCCACCATGATTGAATTTTGAAAAAGTTCACCTATTCTAGTAATAAAGGCTATATTTAGTAATAAAGGCTATTTTAAATTGTTTTAATTTATAATAAAAGTTAAAACTTTTTTGAAGTGAAACTTCTTTAGGCATGACTAGGAGGTTCCTGAACGACTATGCAACGGAAGTCCTTTACGGCAATACGGCATCACATTTCTCTACCATCCGGTTTTGAAATATTTTTGATTCTGTCAATAAATAGTTTATAAACAAATCAATTAAAATCTTTGCAAATTAAAAAAATTCAAATTGAATAAAAATAAAATCATACAATACAACTAATTATGTATATATGGGTGAAGATAATACTTTGTACCCCTAATTATGGTCGAAAGTCGACCACATGTATGTATACATGTAGTATTTAAATATGTAATCTAATTTGTTACAATATTTTAATTTCGACATCAACATACAATTGGTAAGTAGTTGAATATACTATACGCATTTGTATTTACATTTGGTGTATAAAAACTAATTATAAATATATATTTTTTTATAAATCCACAATCATATATACATATAATCAACTATGGAATCTTTCACACTCATTGTCGTAGTTTGACGATATGTTTATGAAAGTAGGTGTAATATTAACACTTTTTTTAAAATATTTTATAGGTCTATCATTTGACCACAATCTCACCATATCTAAAATTACTATGAGGTCTAAGATGATAAAAAACCTAGACGGGAATTAGCGTTCAAGTGGAGCTGCAGGAACACACCACCAGATGCTTAGCGATAGATTCCCAACTTGAGGATGGTAGTTAGCCAGGTACGCTTTGACAAAGCCCACCATGATTGAATTTTGAAAAAGTTCACCTATTCTAGTAATAAAGGCTATATTTAGTAATAAAGGCTATTTTAAATTGTTTTAATTTATAATAAAAGTTAAAACTTTTTTGAAGTGAAACTTCTTTAGGCATGACTAGGAGGTTCCTGAACGACTATGCAACGGAAGTCCTTTACGGCAATACGGCATCACATTTCTCTACCATCCGGTTTTGAAATATTTTTGATTCTGTCAATAAATAGTTTATAAACAAATCAATTAAAATCTTTGCAAATTAAAAAAATTCAAATTGAATAAAAATAAAATCATACAATACAACTAATTATGTATATATGGGGGCGCAACCGTGCTGCCATCTGGTTTCAATGTAAGTAAATAACAAATTAAATCAAAGCTTCATTATCTGTAGTGTGATCTATCAGCTAATTCGGAACTTAAATAACACAAGAAATATGATTAGCAACTCTTTGTTATAAAGTAAATAAAATATAGAAAAGTATCTACGAAAAATATAAAATAATAATCATTTCAGTTATCATAATCCAATTATATCATATTTGAGGTATTATAATAATCACATTATTATTTTAAAATGTATAGTGGTCGACAATAATCATTATCATTACATAGTATAAAACAAAGTCCCCTACCGCGTCTGTCTGTTTGTCTGTTCGCGATAAACTCAAAAACGATTGCACGGATTTTCATACGGTTCACCAGTGAATAAAGTGATTCATGAGGAACATTTTGGTATATAATTTGTCAAGGATTGTTTTATGATCAGGGCGGGACAACGTCTGCCACGCCCACTAGTAAATGTATATATTACTAGTGTTACATCATCAATAAATGGCTTTTTAAATCTCATATGATGTATTTATTTTTAACTTAATCGCCATCTCTTATAACACCAAAGAAGTTTTACTTCAATCGCGTGTGACGGTTACACGCACTCGTTTTTTTTTTACTTACAGGGGAATATTGTTGTCATTCAAAGTTCATTTGAGCGATTTTCTTAATTAACCGTATCTTACTATGAATGGCAAAGCTACAGTTTTTCTTAATTGCAAGCATTGAGAAATATTTAATGTGACGCGAAAATATGCAATGATTTGTTGAAATCGATTAAATATGCAGCTGTAAATACAAATAAACAAATGTATATTGTCCGGTTTTTAGATATAAAAAAATTCGAAACAGTCATACGGACTGTCGACAGAAGTGAAAACTTTGAGTTTAATCAAAAAGTTAAATAAAAATAAAATTATGCATAAAAAACTTTGCCCGCTACAGAAGGGTGATGTGATGCAAAGGAAGAAGCACAGCCATCACCGGCGGCTTACGGATGAAGAAATATTCTACTAATTGATCACCTATAAGCAATTAATGTTATTTATTTTTTCAAGTTTATTTATTACTAGGGGGCTCGGCAAACGTTGTCTTGCCCTGATTATATACAAAAACCTTCCTCATAAATCACTTTATCCAGTGGTGAAAGCCGCATGAAAATCCGTTAAGTAGTTTTTGAGTTTATCGCGAACAGACAGACAGACAGACAGACGCGGTAGGGGACTTTGTTTTATACTATGTAATGTATTTATTATGATTATTGTATAAGGGAGGAGGTTTGTTATGGCGATATATATTATTAACTAACTTCGTCTGCGTGTTACTTAATGTAAAAATATTTATACATTGTATAATATCCTTGTTTGTGGAAGAGATTGAATTGCACTTACTTAACTACACTTGTCTCGTACTTAACTCGAACCGTCGTTCAAATTACAATAACTTTTGATAGAGTGGACCGATTTTCATGAAACAAAGACTAAGTTTTTTTTTATGTCATAGGTGGCAAACGAACTTGTGGGTCACCTGATGTTAAGTGATTACCACCGTCCATGGACAATAAAAACACCAAAGGAGTCACAAGTGTGTTGCCACCCTTTGGGGGAAGGGTTATGGGAGGGAGAGGGAGAGGAGGGAGAGGAGAGGGGAAGAGAGGTGGGCCTCCGGCGCTCTCACTGACCGAACGAAGCACAACAATGCAAGCACTGTTACTTCACGTCGGTTTTCTATGAGAGTGCGGTAGTACCCCGGACGAGCCGACCCATTCATGCTGAAACCAGTAATAGTTTCAGCGTGGCTCTATGATTTAGGATATGATTTTTCTTGACAACAAACAGACAGACAGACCGATATACAGACATGTCTAAAATGGATTGAAATGTTTTTTATCACTTATTTCTGAACACCTCCAAAAATTATTTTCACAAAACTCTAAATAGTACAGACAAGTTACATTTGCATACTTATTATATGTATAGACAGGAAAATATATCAGTTTTTTATAGTGGCCGAATCTGAATGTATTAAATGTTAGATGATTTTAAACATAACATTTATTGGAAAGTCTTTTATGCCGATAGGTTGGCGAATTTAGGCAAAAACACTTAATCGGGTCCCTGTGACTGTCGTGATACATACATACCTCCTTTTGCATCGTAGGGTTTGAAGAATTTCTTTAAAAGGAATATACATAAGAGGTCCGTACATATTGTACTTTTTTTTACTAAAGGCGCAGATCCCGTAATGTACATTACTACTGTGTGCTATAATCCGACCCTGCGAATTAAAAGAATGGTGGGCACTGAGCCCTACTTTCGCTAGAGACGACTCTGTACTTTGATATATTGCTTATAATGTTGTTCGATTTATGTGATTAGATTACTGATAGCAAATAAATGTATAAATACGAAAGCATTCGATTGGTAATATTAATTGAAAATGAAGTTTTCTATACACAATTAGTTTCTATATCGTGCCTGTAAAACAAAATAACGATAAAATATAACACACTAACGAATTATGCGTAAAATAATTGTATCTGCACGCATATAACACGTGAAGTGTGATCAGATGAAATCGCGCATGTATTACTCTACGCACACATTGATAGATATGAATCGTATAGTGCATACAGATGTAAGTAGAGTATATATGCAAAACGTCAAGTGTGTGATCGAGGGAAAAGTTGCACGTGTGCATACTGTGCACGCGATCCAAACCACACGCAGCCAGGGCATTTGTTACTGTGCGCTCGTGCATAATATAGTTTTTATATACATTTTAATATTGTTAGATGAAGTTATTGATCTTACATTGTTATATCATGTAAATGTATTATATTAATAGCGATTTTAGGGTTATCAGTTTGATTAGATAATATTTCCCTATTATTTATTGGCTTACATATAATTAATTTTATTTTTATCTTTTAATAAAATAACTTTTTTAATTTTACCCATTTTACTTGGGTTCGGATCTGTCGGCCCAAGACTATCTATACTTGACACCAAATAAAGGCTGTTCCGTCACGTCCGTCAATTAACAGTTATTATTTCTTAATTATGAGTTGCAATACAACTCTCAATAAAGCTGACATTTTTAGGCTTAAACATTCTAGATGATTCCATGTCTTAGTACTCTTAGTATCAATCAAGATGTGAAAACTAGTCCACTTTCAGTCTATTACACTTCAAGTACATGAAAAGCTATTGAGTCAGAGTTTGCTTTCTAAAACATTTGTTTTTACCAATGGATAAGTGAAAAGGAACGATATAATTAATTAAGGCTACTGAATCTTACCTGTATTAAACAGTTTGCGATGCTATTCCCTTGTATATGTTGCTGTCGTGAAAATTAAGTTTATAGAAATTTGGAATATATCGAGACTGGTCGGTCAAGTTCAAATATGGTTAACTGATTTAATGGTATCAGGGAACGATAAGATCAACAGGTAATTTCTCACGTTCCTTAAAACTGGTATTTAAATAGGTTTCCAGTTGTAGTTTGTTAACTAAGGCAAAATGTAAATCTGATGGTATCAGAGAGTCATCGAGGAAATTACACAGAATAAGTACATTTATTACTAACGTGTGCAAGGAGATTCTGACGATTCAGAGAGGTTCGCGTGAACACTGTGACTTATGATCGAGTAATAATTGCGTAGTTGCATAGCCGGTGCAACTGCACAGTAATAAATGCAGTAGCGCGCAGAGGCAAGGAGGGGCGCGGGGCGGAGCGTCATGAGCGGGGGAAGTCAGTCGCATCGTGACCGCGCGCCGTGTTGTTTGTATAACGTTCGCGCGCGCCGACTTCGTCGCGATCACGGCCGAGAACGAGGGCCCAAACATGGTATCCGTGGGCGCGTGGAGGCGCCGCGCGCCCGACGACTGTGAGGAACGCTCCGACCCGGGCGCCTCCAGCTCGGCGGTGCCGCGCGCGCCCCCTAACTGTGCTCGTTGCCGCAACCACAGACTGAAGGTCGAGCTGAAAGGCCACAAACGGTACTGCAAGTATCGATATTGCAACTGCGAGAAATGCCGATTGACGGCAGACAGGCAGCGGGTGATGGCACTTCAGACTGCTTTACGACGTGCTCAGGCGCAGGATGAGGCGCGAGCAAGAGCTAAAGAGACAGGCGGTCATCTTCCAGGAGTAGAATTAGATAGACCGGAGCCGCCTATAGTGAAAGCACCTAGGAGTCCAGTGGTGCCGCCGCCGCCGCCGCGGTCTCTCGGTTCAGCGAGTTGCGATTCAGTTCCGGGTTCGCCAGGAGTTTCTCCATATGCTCCACCGCCGCCGTCGGTACCTCCTTTGCAAGCAATGCCACCGCTGATGCCGCCGCAACAGCCTGGTGAGTATTTCTCAATATAACTAAAATCAAATACTTGAAAAAGTTTCAATTTAAATAGTTATGATATTATTGTGACCAAGTGACCATTTATATAATACAAAATATGTTTAACAATAGAATCTCAACTATACCTGTTACGTTATATTTATGTAAAACTTAAACAAAGTTTAATTGTACAAAACGAGATCTTACGGAACGTTGACACTGGCAAATGTGTTCGCGGTACTAAAACAAGAAAACGAAGAGAATGAACCCATTATAACTTAAAATATATTAGATACCTAAGTACTTATATATAGGGTATACACGTGGCAGTACGAAGTTTACCTTAAAAATATGAATGAAAGAGTAGAAACGCCTCTTGAATGACGTTGAGTCAATTAAATGTTTTATACTTTATGAATACCAAAAAAATGTGTGAAATAATAGCCTCCAGCCATTCCTCGTTAAGAACGTAGCTTTGTTGTATTATTAACCTTACAATATTTCTCTACTTTTAAAATGAGGTGATGGTATACAAAACAAAGAAGTTGAAACAAGTTTTAGTTGCAATAATCGTCCAATTTACTTGCAGCGTTCGCTTTAACAGTAACATGTTAAGTTGAAAATTGTAATGTCAGTATGTAGTAGCCATACATTATTGTGAATAGAGTTCGTGAGGTTAACACTGCGAACATTGCTCTGAACATTTAAATAATTATAGGTTCATTACAAAAGGTTGTGTCCCTTAGACAATACGTAAGTCAGTCCTAATAATAATGTGATAAAAAAACGTAACATCCACCAGTTAAAATATGAGAACTTATTTAAAAAAATACGTTACCTTTTTTTACTTAGAATAAACCATAAATATTGAAATAAAAAAAGATAAAATAAGAAATGTTACAGATATGTAAAAATAATGAAGAATGTATAAATAACTTTATAATTACGTCACCGGTTCGATGAAATTGCAAAATTAAAGAGCAAATTGAGTGCAAAAAAGAGTACTGATTTTCAATTCTAATCTTAAGATTATCACGCAATTCCTGTACAACTCTTATAAGTAGGCTAGTTATAGGTAGTAAGATAAAAGGGTTTACTACTTTTTCTCCTTTGTCAAATAATTTTGTTTCTTTTTCCGTCTAGCAGCTATTAATGAACATTATTGCTATCTAAGCTTACAGTTTACAATATTGAATTCAATTTGTACCATTTAGGAAAAGAAACATAACAACGATCTTTAGTAAAAACTCAATAACGTTAAAACTTAAACCGTGTTATTACAAAACAGTTAAATACTTGGTTAATACGTATTAAATACTTGGTTTAAAAAAGTTTCCTAATAAATGCACTGCGCTCTCCCGAGGCAAGTTCGCGTTATCCTTTTACACAAGTCTAACCTAACGTAAGCAAAGCGAGACAAAAGAACAAGATGGCGAACTTTCAGCGACCGCGGTGCATTTAATATGAGACCTTTTTAAAGCCAGGGTTCAATACGTATTTAACTTTTTTGTAATAACACCGAAGACGTTTAATTACGGTCGAATTTCAACCACTGGTAATAAATAATAAAAGAATAATCTTTTATTGGATACATATAAATGTATCCAAACGCGACAGATATGTCTAAAATTAAAGTTAATATACGTTTTGCATTTGACCACAATCTGAAAACATGTTAATTGACGATCCCGCCAAAGATGTTAACATGCCAAGATTAAATTCGGCTGGCTGTTAATTCGTTAAAAATAAATAACCGTTTATCGAATTCTCCCGTAATAACTTAATTATAAAAATTAAAATCATGATATAACAAAAATTAGAACGCGACAATATTTCTTGTAACTAGGAAGGCTAAATATTACGGAATTAACTTACAGAGTACTGATTTTCAATTCTAATCTTAAGATTATCACACGATTCCCGTACAACTCTTTATACTCATATAATTGGGCTAAGATAAAACAGTTCACTACTTTTTCTCCTTTATTTGTTATTGATTTTGTTTCTTTTTTCGTTTAGTAGTTATTAATGAACTTAGTGTTATCAAAGTTTACAATTTTTGTATAATATTGAATTCTATTTCTACCATTTAGGAAAAGAAACATATAAACACTCTTTAGTAAAAACTCAATAATTTTAAAACTTAAAACTTTCAATTATGGTCGAATTTCAACCACTGGTAAAAATAAAAAATTATATGTATCCAAACGCGACAGATATGTCTAAAATTAAAGTTAATATACGTTTTGCATTTGACCACAATCTGACAACATGTTAATTGACGATCCCGCCAAAGATGGTTAACATGCCAAGATTAAATTCGGCTGGCTGTTAATTCGTTAAAAATAAATAACCGTTTATCGAATTCTCCCGTAATAACATTTTATAATTAAAAGCATGGATATAACAAAAGTAAGAACGCGTCAATATTTCTTGTAACTAGGAAGGCAGAAGCTCTTTGTTACAGTTAGTTATCTGTAAGTGGATACTATACTTAATTATAAAAATTAAAATCATGATATAACAAAAATTAGAACGCGACAATATTTCTTGTAACTAGGAAGGCAGAAGCTCTTTGTTACAGTTATCTGTAAGTGGCTATTATTTACCAAACACTCTGAGTGTTTGAATTATAATTTATCTAACGTGTGTAATTGGATAGGTAACGAGTTACTTCTACATCGATTGATATAATGTAATAAATAGGTATATATATATCTATGTATAGTTATTTATTTGCGTGGTTTTTTAATACAATATTATATTATTAATGGCATATATTTTAACATTAAAAAACGATGGAAAGTTCAATTTGTTTGCATTGGTTGTAGGTTACCAACTCTGCAGCGACAATATTCTATGAATATGATTGTAAAATTGCATCATAAGTGTTATATTTTGTTATATCCACTTAGTAATTATATTCTTATTATTCTTATATATTTCGATAAAGTTTTTTTATAAATAACGCTTCGTCTGATTCTAACCTGTAAAAAATATAGTGAATAATTTTTTAAAATTTTTATACGGGAAAATTGTCATTAACATCTAAAACATTGGTAAAAAAAAAGTTGTTTTAAAAAGAGTAATTCATTTTTTTAAATCAAATAATGTTCGTACGTAATATGTAAAGTTAGGCTTAAGACGTGGAGAAGAGAAAGTTATCTGTAAGTGGATACTATTTACCAAACACTTACTAGTGTTTGAATTATAATTTATCTAACATGTATAATTGGATAGGTAACGAGTTATGATTGCTATAATGTAATAAATAGGTATATATCTATATATAATTGTTTATTTGCTTTGTTTTTTAATACACTATTACATTATTAATTGCTATTTTAACATTTAAAAAACCATGGAAAGTTCAATTTGTTTGCATTGGCTGTAGGCCACAAAGTCTGTAGCGTCAATATTGTATGAAAATAATTGTAATAATTATTGTAAAATTGCATGTAAATATTGTATTTTGTTATATCCACTTAGTATTTATTTTTCAATAAAGTTTTTCATAAATAACGTTTCGTCTGATAATTCTAATCTGTAAAAAATATAGTGAATCGTTTTTTCTATTTTTTATACGAGAAAATTGTTATTAACATCAAATGGAAAAATAAACAAAAAAAAAAGTTAAAAAGGTTTTTTTTTTAAATCAAATAATGTTCGTAAGTAATATGGAAACTTTGGTTTAAAACTTTTAAAAGAGAATAAATACAGCAGAATCGCAACTTGATTTGCACTGTCTCAAACACTGTTTATCGACATTGTAAAGCAAAGTGAGATTTACATTTAAATAGAAATTTGTGATTAAATTTATAAACAACATGTTAATAGTTAATTTACTTCTTCGATTAAAGTTGATTATTTGATACAATATTTAATACAACAGGATTTAATAATGTTTTGTAACATAAACGAAATAGGTACATAAGACTTCGCAGTACGGCATCCGACGGTATAAGTTACAGCGAACTATCGCAAATATAGGTACTTGAGAAATATTTATCTATACTTTAGACATCTCTTTATAAAAGTAACAAAGACACACACTTTAATTTATTACATTCATTAAGTTGTAATTAATCTAGAATCGTATTAATTTCCTTAACAATCTGTGATAGTATTTCCTTGATATTGTCTATTTTCTTCTATAAAGGTTTTATCGTTGCAATCTTTATTATTGAATAGTGAGTTACATTTTATTAGAGGTAATAATACTCTAAAGGTATAATATATATTACAGCAGAATCGCAACTTGATTTGCACTGTCTCAAACACTGTTTATCGACATTGTAAAGCGAGATTAGACTTAATCACATAAAAATTGGTGATTACATTTATAAAGATCATGTTAATAATTAATTTACTTGTTCGATTGAAATTGACTATTTGATACAATATTTAATACAACAGGATTTAATAATGTTTTGTAACATAAACGAAATAGGTACATAAGACTTCGCAGTACGGCATCCGACGGTATAAGTTACAGCGAACTATCGCAAATATAGGTACTTGAGAAATATTTATCTATACTTTAGACATCTCTTTATAAAAGTAACAAAGACACACACTTTAATTTATTACATTCATTAAGTTGTAATTAATCTAGAATCGTATTAATTTCCTTAACAATCTGTGATAGTATTTCCTTGATATTGTCTATTTTCTTCTAAAAAGGTTTTATTGTTACAATCTTTATTATTGAATAGTGAGTTCCTTTTTATTAGAGGTAATACTCTGAAGAGTAATACGTGAAAATATATGGATATTAATACATTTGTAACCATGCAATATTATGTAGAGTTCGTGAGGTGAACACAAGTGAACGTATGTCTGAATATTTCAATAATTATAGGTTCAACGCATTCATTCAAGATATTATACTATTTAAAATAACAATATACCTTTTTTAAGAGATAATAATATATAATTTCAATTTAAACTGGAAAAACTTTCGGTTTAAATTAACTTGATTTCATAATAAGCGGCCGCGCTTTCGAGGTCGCATAAGTTGTTATTTTTTTAAATCGGAGCTGGATGATCAATCTTAACAAGTGTCAATACTTTGTAATAATTTACTTCTAGCCCTCGAAGATATATTGAAATTTATACTTCTATACTAATATTATAAAGAGGTAAAGTTTGTGAGTTTGTGACGTTGTATGGTGTAATCTCAGGAACTACTGGTTCGATTTGGAAAATTCTTTCAGTGTTATATAACTCATTTGTCGAGGAAGGTTATATGTTATATATATCATCACGCTAAGACAAATAGCAGCGGAGCACCAATGAAGAATATTTCAAAATCGGGGCTTTTTTCCTCTTGAGAGCTTCCGCTGCGAATTAGTGTTAGCCCAACGTAATTATTCGACGCGAACGAAGTCGCGGGCAGAGCCTAGTAATATATATATGTACTCGTATTGGTGTTTTAGTATAGTCACTGTTGATTAAAATTTTAGTTTGTATATTGTTGTATTACCCATCTTTATATTTATATACATACATGTGTATGTGATTGAACTCCTTCTGAATGTCTGGACCGATGTCAATGTTTTTTTTTGGTGTGTGGTGGTGTGGTTTCCAAGATGATTTAGATTCACAATTGATAGGTGGTGTTACGGTTTGGTTTTAGGATTTTTTATAACCATAAGGGTAGGACAACGTCCGCCGTTATTTAGTTACCGCTATTTTCTTTACAGTGAAAATCACATAAAATAATTAATATTAATCAATTTTTCTGTATAGCTTCTATTTTAAGTTGTTATTTTGTTTTAGTTTACCTCTTAGAGATAATATTATTATAGTAAAGAAAATATACGATAATATAAATATTGAATATAAGAAAAACATTGTTTGAAATGTGTAGTTCATGTCAACGCTTGAGAACTAACGCTTGCGTATAAAATGCTTCATTTTTCTATACAAAACTGAGTGACACGAAATGAAATGAAATCACGAAAATTCACGCTATACTCATTCGAATTAGGCCGAACCATACATCTGAGAAGAACAAAACGCCATCGTTTTGCATTAAAAAAAAACAGTCAAACGTATGTCATTGGTCTCAAAGACCAATGCCTCTTGCGTATAAAATATTTCATCTTTCTATACAAAACTGAGTGACACGAGTGTCGTTTCTTGTTCCCTTTAATCGAAGAATTTGAAATTAGCAGTCAACGATGAATCGTACGAACTTCTATAGAGGTTATTCTATATAGGTATGGTCCTCGTGGTGCATCACGTCTCAACTTCGTTTTCGATAATCTGGGGATCGTATCTATCCCTGACTTACTTAATTTTTTATATAATACCTTCCTATACCCGCGTGTCGGTCTGATGGGCCGATCTGCGTGTTGTACAGATACATATAATGAAATCACGAAAATTCACGTTATACTCATTCGAATTAGGTCGAACCATACATCTGAGAAGAACAAAACGCCATCGTTTTGCATTAAAAAACCAGTCAAACGTATGTCGTTGGTCTCAAAGACCAATGCCCGGGTATAGGAAGATTAAATAATAACTAATTCGATGTACTGGGCCGATAAAACGAATATCACCTGCTGGCCTTTCTTGTTATTTCCAGAATTTTACGTAATATTAAGGTTTCATTTGTTTATAATATACAGAAAGCTATATTCGGCTCATTTAATAAAGTTTTGTATTTTAATATATTCCTTTTACGATAACAAGGTGTCCATTATACTTAAGTAAGAGTGCTTATATATGAAAGAACTGTCTCTCATACCTGTTTATTCCCGTGTGCTAAGGTGAAGCGTCATTTGATTTTCTTGCGTTCCTTACTCAGACCGAAAAACAATTTTACATTGCGTAGTTTGTGTCGAAGGCAGCGGGATAGAATGCAGAAAAAGTGTACTGTCCGATTCACCACGGAACGCGTTGTCATTTCAGGTGTAACAATTATTATAAGCGATGATACGTTAGCGGTACCGTGTTAGGAGTCGTTCAGACACAACGTTGATAGATGTAATTTCGAATCCTGTTATAAGTTAGGGTATTTTTTAAACGAAATGTCGTGATGAGTTCATAGCATCGACTGGGCTTTTTCTAATATCTGTTTGACATTAAAGGTGTCCATTATACTTAAGTAAGAGTGCTTATATATGAAAGAACTGTCTCTCATACCTGTTTATTCCCGTGTGCTAAGGTGAAGCGTCATTTGATTTTCTTGCGTTCCTTACTCAGACCGAAAAACAATTTTACATTGCGTAGTTTGTGTCGAAGGCAGCGGGATAGAATGCAGAAAAAGTGTACTGTCCGATTCACCACGGAACGCGTTGTCATTTCAGGTGTAACAATTATTATAAGCGATGATACGTTAGCGGTACCGTGTTAGGAGTCGTTCAGACACAACGTTGATAGATGTAATTTCGAATCCTGTTATAAGTTAGGGTATTTTTTAAACGAAATGTCGTGATGAGTTCATAGCATCGACTGGGCTTTTTCTAATATCTGTTTGACATTAAGTTATTATTGTATTTCTGTCGTTGACTCACGTAGGCGTGTTCCAAAAGCTGCATTTAAGAACCAGCATGGTCATTTAATATCAGATTAGATTGTGGTATAATTTTAAACCCCAACGGCGTTATTACAAAAAAGTTAAATACGTATTGAATACTTGCTTTAAAGAGGTTTCGAATTAAATGCACCGCGGTTTCTGAATGTTCGCCATCTTGCTCTTTTGTCTCGTTTTGGTTACGTTAGGTTAGACTTGCGAAAAAGGATATCATGAACCTTACCTCGGGCGATGCATTTAATTCGAAACTTTTTAAAGCAAGTATTTAACTTTTTGTAATAACACCATTATAGTTCAACTAACCGACTATCTCTTTAGATCTTCAGCTATTCATATTTCTACATGACAGAATAAAACAAATACATATGACGTGGTACAGTAATATGAAACGATCTGTCACCGGGTAAGTTAGTATAAATAAACTAGGGCTTCGAGAATAACGTTCGTTCCTAGCGACATCTCGGCTGGTGACATTATTAGTTGTAATAAATATTTGAGTTATAGTAAAATTAATACTGCGTAACTATACTCTGTGTTCGACTGTCTTGATATACCAATTCTAATAGCAATTGGTTGAAAGGTATAGAAGTTTATATCTTGCGGTGCGGTGCGAGTTATGAAAAATGCGATAGAATAAAACCTTCTTCGTGAAAAAAGCACTTAGGTGTGCCAACTTTTAAGATAGGTAAAATGATGTTGGAAGTTTGATTTCTTAGATATACTGATTGATAGCTATATATATATAATATGTAGAAGGTTAAGCGATATATATAAGAAGAATGTAAATCTAACGTGTCTAGGAATAAGTAATAGAATACATTTCAATCATTTTTAGTAATGTCTGTCTGTCTGTCTGTCTGTTTGTATGAACACGCATCACTGATTAAGTACTGGGTTCACAATGAAACCTCATATAAGGAAACCATAAAACATACCCTAGAGAGTAACTTAATCTTTGTTTCATTAAAATCGGTCCACTCTATCGAAAGTTATTGTAATTTTAATGCCGCCGCGACTTAAGTATGAGGGAAGAGTAGATAAGCGAATGGACTAAATACGTTCAGATGATTTTATTAGTCATTGTTTTGTACATCGGATTCCACGTGGACGAAATCGCGGGCACAGCTAGTTAAAATAAAGAAATGTAGAATTTTATAAAACATAGGTTTTTAATAGGATACTATATAGGTTTGACCAAAATTTCAACTGATGATAAATTACAATGTAATCTAAAATGGTAAACACGTTAAATTTACAGGGGACTGACTTTTAAGTGCAGCTGCCCCAGGCTTAGTACGAAGAGTTTACAGCATATAATGCTTTTTGATAGTCTTCGTATACGTTCATTCGATCTTTTGGGTTTGATGGAGAAGAAGTCTGCTATCAAATCGTTTGATAATTTTGTCAAGTATGTAATTGTTAATCTCAAGACATTTAACGGACTTTGTAATTACCATGACTCTCTGACTCGCATCTAAATCATGACTGATAAACCTTGGTGACTTTTATATAATGCTCATGCAGCGATCAATATGTAAGGGGTGTCGAATAACATCATAAGACTTGAGACACCCAAGCCAACCTCACCTGCACGTGGTGCACCCTGCTGAATAACGAACGAGGCAATGGCGAAAGCGGGGTGGTAGGGCTTTACAGCCTGACTGGGTCGCAACCATCATGTACCTATATGGCGAAAAAGCCCGTCATAGTGATTCGCTTCTGTGCATATTCAGCTTCTCGCAGGCCGACATGACAGAGGCGGCCAGCGATGGATAGTATGTCTCTCGGTGGTTGCCATTGTTTTTGGATTGTACTGTGTTTACCATCAGGCATAATGCAGTCATTTTTCCGTGCAACAATAAAAAAAAGAAAAAGAAATTGCGATCTCCCCTGTCCCTTTATATTGCTAATTCCAAATTATCTCTGTGCGAAACCAACAAATTGAAAAGGAAGCTGCTGGAATACGTCCATAGGTGCTTGGTGACAAATTTTCAACTTAAACGGCTAGCGAGGCGAACTTAAAAAAAACCCTACCATCACCCTATCATCGACCTACTACGTCGATCGACGCGGAGACCCAACACGCTAACCAGTGAGCCATAATTGATTTAGCACATTATTATAAAAAATGAAGAGAAAAATGAAAGAAATATTCATTTTAATAAGTTACGCCCTTGACTTTGAATTACATTGACAATGTAGATTATCTTTGAGATTATAATAAGATAAGTATAATGTAACTAATATATCAATTGATGATTCGACAAGATATAACAGAGGTCTCATATATTATATATATGTATTTGAAAATATGATATTTTAAACCTTTAATAAAATATTAACATAGTGCGAGCTATGTACATACAAGTCTGCTGTACGTCTGTAATCAAAGTTGCAGCTGATAACAGTCGCTGTGTCAATTGAGGTAAGTAGCTGGAACACATCCATAGGTGCTTGGTGACAGATTTTCAACTTAAAGTGGCTAGCGAGGCGGACTTAAAAAACCCTACCATCGACCTACTACGTGGATCGGCGCGGAGACCGAACACGCTAACCAGTGAGCCATAATTGATTTAGTACATTATTATAAAAAATGAAGAGAAAAATGAAAGAAATATTCATAACTAATATATCAATTGATGATTCGACAAGATACAACAGAGATCTCATATATTATATGTATGTATTTGAAAATATGATATTTTGTACCTTTAATAAAATATTAACATAGTGCGAGCTATGTACATACAAGTCTGCTGTACGTCTGTAATCAAAGTTGCAGCTGATAACAGTCGCTGTGTCAATTGAGGTGATAATGATAACATTTGCATGTTTATATTTAATCAAAACGATGCAAGTAATAATATTATTATTGCGAATAAATGGTGCACGTCAATTAGGCGTTACCGCGTGCGTGTCTTCCGAAATAATTAATTAAAATGTATGACTTTATTATCAAAGTTCATAGGGTAAGGTGCCTAAGGAGTGCGCGGTTAACAAACAGATTAGTATAACTCTAATAAAAATAAACATCAATAATTAACAATATATTTAATCGGAACAGAAAATAATCAACTTTAATATACAATACAAAAAAATTACAGATTCTTAATTGTTTTTAATTAGTTTTTATTTGGTTTCTATTTTTGTACGTGGTAGAGCCATGCTGAAGCTATTATTGGTTTCAGTATGAATGGGACGGCTCGGTCCGGGTAGTACCACCCGACGCACAGAAAACCGACGTGAAGTAACAGTGCGGAAGAGAAAATAATCAACTTTAATATACAATACAAAAAATTTACAGATTCTTAATAGTTTTTAATTAGATTTTAGTTAGTTTTTATTTTTGTACGTGGTAGAGCCACGCTGAAGCTATTATTGGTTTCAGCATGAATGAGTTGGCTCGGTCGGGGTAGTACCACCCGACCCACAGAAAACCGACGTGAAGTAAAAGTGCTTGCACTGTTGCGTTTCGTTCGGTCAGTGAGAGCGCCGGAGGCCCACCTTCTTTTATAGGCTGGTAACGCACTTGCGACTGCCTTGTTATTGCTAGTGTCTATGGCCGGCGGTGATCACTTACCATCAGTTGACCCGCCTGTTCGTTTGCCACCTATAATATAAAAAAAAAAATTCAAAATCGATGTCAACAATGTATGCAGTATATGTGTTGAAATAGGGTTGGTTAATGTCTTCTTTTTAGTGTTTTTTCTCACTTCTTCCTCTAATTCTCCCTTATTTGGAGAACTTGTTATAATTTCCAACTGTTTATAAGAGTGCGCTGTATCCCTAAGAGTACGCGTGCGCACTCTTCAGGAAGCGTTAATACCAAAGATATATACAACCACTTACGCCATATTTGGAAATAGGGTTGTAACAAGCACGTTACATGTAAATAGAAGGTTTAAAATAACTAAGGGCTCACACAGAAATATGCCATAACTGAATTTATCTTGTAACGTTAATAGATTTCAGATCTTAGTAAAGATTTTAAAAATGATTTACATACATTTGTCTCTATTATATAAATATGTTTTTTTTTCATTTTTCAATTTTTTTTACTACCTTGCTTAAGGAGTACAATTTTTTTATTGTATTGTATATGAATGTAATGAAGCCATTGGGCATCAACAACATGGCTCCCTAATTCCTTTTATCTCGTGTCCACCTCTCACATAATGTTGTCTGTCCTTGTTTATAAAGGTGCATTATCCTACCGTCTCGCTCTTTAAGTGTTATTCCCCGCGGGGTGAAGCTACGCGATAGGTCGCCGCGAGGGAGGTAGAAGGGGTGAAATAAAAACTTGGGCCTAAGGGCGGGCCTTATGTAACGGTATGTGGCTACTGCAGGGGTGTATTTAGGTTAGGGATTTTGGGTAAATAATTTATTTGTTATTATTGTTTTTATGAAGAGATATAATTCATTTTTGTAAGTTGGTAATTTTGGAGAAGTACTTAATCGTAACTGGCAATGTATAAAAAAGTTTTTAAATTATGTTTTTTTTAATACCTTATCGGCACCGTTCCTACCCACTGACTCACAGAAAATCGACGTGGAGTAACAGTGCTTGCATTGTTGCGTTTCGTTTGATCAGTGGGAGCGCCGGAGGCCTACCTTCCCTCACCTCTCCTCTCTCTCTCCCTTCCCTTCCCTTCCCCCAAAGACTTGCAACGCGCTTGCGACTCCCCTGGTGTTGTTAGTGTCTATGGACGGTAGTGATCACTTAACATCAGGTGACCTACATGTTCGTTTGTCTCCTACGACATAAAAAAAGTTATAATGAAATATCATTAAACCTTTAGATTTTTATATGTCTAATATTGGAATATGAACACAATTCATACTTAATCTTTCATAATAGTACTACTCAAAATAAGCATAGGAGTTAATGCAAGAATTTTTTTATAAAACAAACTTTAATTTATGTATTCTCTAGTTTACATTTTTTATAATTTAAATCAGATTTCTTCGTCCTGTATTGTTCTTGTTTTCTTGAACTTTAACTCATTATTTGTATAGATCATTGCGTAAATGTATTCTGCCTAACCTGACTACCTTGAATAATAAATTGGTATCAACTTTAATACTATGTCTTGTACAAATTTTAAGGAGTTATATTACTTTAAATTTTGCTTCTTCAATATAACTAGACTATATCGTATAATATTCCACCAAATTTAAATATGAGGTAAAATAAAGCTAGGTATTTTGTATTTATCATGAAAATAGTATTTAATTAATCAAGTTCTCACTAAAAATACCAAGATGTTAAATAATGCGTTTGGTTTTTTTTATGAGAAACCGAGTTACTAAAAATAAAAAACTAAAAAATATTCATAATTGAAAAAAAAAAACACCTGAAGAAGTTATTACTCGTTCATTTCTTTTACATAAAATGTTAGATGTATGTCGTTGTGCGTGCATCACTTAAAATTCTTAAAAACTACTGGATACATTCCGATTTTTTTTTACTACACTTGTCTTATCTAGAAAATAATCACGATACCTTAATTGAATAAAGAGTTAATAAGTTTTTTAAGTAACACATTTTTTAATAATTGTTATGCGTTTAGCAATGTGTTTTGTTGTCGCGGAGAAGTGGGGTTAACGGTGTGATGCTTATGCTTATCCTCTGTACGTAGAATATATTATAATAATAATAAATGACGCAGACGAAGTCGCGGGTATCAACTCGTAATTAAATACAATATTTGAGTCAACTAATATTTCAAGAGGGCTCATGTACGGTTCGGTTAATTACATAGGCTATTTATTATTCGTGTATCGTATACTTATTATGTGCGAATCGGTACAATCGAGATTAAATCACTCAGGCAAATTGTAACATACCTATATATTAATCAAATATTTGTTGCTTTACCCTTTGACTGAATTTGTAAGACCCAGATTTCAGAATGGCGGATCATTTTTACAATAAGGTGCATTTTCCGTTAGAATCTTAACAATAGCAAATATAGTTTTATTAGTATCACACTAATATAATCATAAGCTTACTGTGAAGATAGGATGCACAAGAGATTTACGTGATCACGAAATGGTGGAATAGTAAAATACCTATAATATAAAAAAAATAATTCAAAATCGATGTCAACAATGTATGCAGTATATGTATTGAAACCAAATGGTTAATGTCTTCTTTTTAGTGTTTTTTCTTAGTCCTTCCTATAATTCTCTCTTATACGGAGAACTTGTTATAATTTCCAACAGTTTATAAGAGTTTGCTGTATCCCTAAGAGTACGCGTGAGCACTCTTCAGGAAGCGTTAATACAAAAGATATATATATATATATATACAACCACTTACGCCATCTTTGGAAATAGGGTTGTAACGAACACGTTACAGGTAAATAGAAGATACGGTTTAAAATAACTAAGGGGTCACACAGAAATATGCCATAAGTAAATTTATCTTGTAACGTTAATAGATTTCAGATCTTAGCAGAGATATTTAAAAGTCCTTTTTTTAATGACTACGGTATCGACCTAGCAAGGTCTTAACTGCCTCACCGGACTACATTTAAAAATGCTTTACATACATTTTTCTCTATTATATAAATGTGTATTTTCAATTTTTACTATCTTTTTTTACATTTTTTTTATTGTATTGTATATGAATGTAATGAAGCCTTTGGGTATCAACAACATGGCTCCCTAATTCCTTTTATCTCGAGTCCACCTCTCACATAATGTTGTCTGTCCTTGTTTATAAAGGTACATTATCCTACCGTCTCGCTCTTTAAGTGTTATTCCCCGCGGGGTGAAGCTACGCGATAGGTCGCCGCGAGGGAGGTAGAAGGGGTGAAATCCAAATTTTTTTTTACGGTACGAACATTTTTGTCAATTTTGTCAATATTTTTAACGATCCCCCTAACTTATTTTGTCTCACTGACTCTCGATCTTTCTATATGGTGATTTTTTAACGTGGTTTTTGATTTCTCAGAACGATTTTGCAAACATTTTCGTTCATACAAACATTGACCGCACAATTACAAACATACGAAAAAGAATTAACAAAATATGTGCTGCCAAATAAGTGATGCACATAAATACATTCGGCCATTGCTTTTTATTTATATAGATTCTAGGGGTTTATTAGAAATAGTCTTAGAGAATGTTCTAGATTACATTCTTTGGGTTATTAGTATCATAAGATCTCCATGTTGTTACCGTAAACGTTCCAGATCGATTCAGTTTTTGACGATTGAGTGTATTGTTTTTTTAATCACACATGATATGTGCAATTTATATCTTTATTATATTCAAATTATTATAATATAATAATCCCCTATAAACATACGGCGATTGTCCTAAAAATTCTCAGGTGTGTCTAATTTTATTAATCTGCCAAAGACTAGACATTACTAATTACTATATTATACCATTATTTGCATAAATTAATAGTTGGTAGAGCCACGCTGAAACGATTACTGGTTTCAGCATGAATGGGTCGGCTCGCCCGGGGTAGTACCACTCTCTCATAGAAAATCGACGTGAAGTAACAGTGCTTGCATTGTCACGTTTCGTTTGGTCAGTGAGAGCGCCGGTGGGCCACCTTTCCTTCCCCTCTCCTCTCCCTTCCCTTCCCTTCCCGCAAAGATTTGCAACGCACTTGCGACTCCCCTGGTGTTGTTAGTGTCTATGGACGGTAGTGATCACTTAACATCAGTGACCTACATGTTCGTTTGTCTCCTACGACATAAAAAATAGTTATAATGAAATATCATTAAACCTTTAGATTTTTATATGTCTAATATTGGAATATGAACACAATTCATACTTAATCTTTCATAATAGTACTACTCAAAATAAGCATAGGAGTTAATGCAAGAATTTTTTTATAAAACAAACTTTAATTTATGTATTCTCTAGTTTACATTTTTTATAATTTAAATTAATGGGCATTCATATTTCGGGCTTTCTCGCTAACGCTCGGTTATTATCAGGCGACCCGACCGTCCTTTGTTCTCAATAATCTACGCTGCGCCATTCGGTCCGCTTCTATTATTCATTGTTAAAAAAAGATAATAACAGAGACAAGCACATTTAAACAAGAAATAAGTAAAAATTACACAACCATATAAATAAAATATCTTCTTTGAAGTGAAACTTCCTTGAAATTCTGACCCGCAACATTTTGGTGTGACGAAAAATGATGAGGATAAACACTGTGTCGGGTAGAGTAGGAGCAGTGTCTCGTTTGTCTTCGGGTATTGGAGAACAGTGAGACATACGCTCTTCTCGCTTTCTATTTGAAAGTTTCACTTCTAGTTCTTCAAGCGCAGCTACCAGAACACACCATCCAAGCGCTTAACGACAGATTTCGAAACTTAACCAGGCGGACTTATCAAAACCCTTGTGAACTACATACATGTTTTAAAAAAAACACCTGAAGAAGTTATTACTCGTTCATTTCTTTTACATAAAATGTTAGAGGTATGTCGTTGTGCGTGCATCACTTAAAATTCTCAAAAACAACTGGATACATTTCGATCATTTTTTTTACTACATAGACACTTGTCTTATCTAGAAAATAATCACGATACCTTAATTGAATAAAAAGTTATTAAGCTTTTTTAAGTAACTACATTTTTTTATAATTGTTATGCGTTTAGCAATGTGTTTTCTTGTCGCGGAGAAGTGGGGCTAACGGTGTGATGCTTATACGGTAGTCCGGTGAAGCTGTTAAGACCTTGCTTGGTCAATAGCGTAGTCAGTTCGAAAAAAAAAAAATGGTGTGATGCTTATGCTTTTCCTCTGTACATAGATTATATTATAATAATAATAAATGACGCAGACGAAGTCGCGGGTATCAGCTCGTAATTAAATACAATATTTGAGTCAACTAATATTTCAAGAGGGATCATGTACGGTTCCGTTAATTTCAAAGGCTATTTATTACTCGTGTATCGTATACTTATTATGTGCGAATCGGTACAATCGAGATTAAATCACTCAGGCAAATTGTAACATATATATTAATCAAATATTTGTTGCTTTACCCCTTGACTGAATTTGTAAGACCCAGATTTCAAAATGGCGGATGATTTTTACAATAAGGTGCACTTTCCGTTAGAATCTTAACAATAGCAGATATAGTTTTATTAGTATCACGCTAATATAATCATCAGTTTATTGTGAAGATAGGGTGTACAATAGATTTACGTGATCACGAAATGGCAGAATAGTAAAATGGAGTCGTTTACCGGTCACTGTTACCCAAAGTGGTTAGCAGTAGATTATTATATCTACGAACTGTCAACCGTGTAGCATACTTGAATGTCATATGCATATTGAATATTCTTTTAGGTAATATTATGAGCTGTATAATTGTATAAATGATTTACTGAGAGTAGACGAACGTTTGTTATTCTTTTATATAAAAATTTCTGAACGATTCTGGATGAAAATTTATAGTAAGTAATGCCAGCGGACCCGGCAGACGTTGTCCTGCCTTGATAATAAAACAAATCCTAAATAGACGGATGTTCGTTATTCTTTCATGTAAAAACTTATGAACAATTTTTGATTAAGTTTTACAGTAGGTAATACTAGCGGATCCGGCAGACGTTGTCCTGCCTTGATAATAAAAAAAACCTAAAAGTCAACCGCAGCACCACCTACTGGGTCCCATTGTGGATCTAAATTATTCTTGAATCCACCTGAATACATATAAAAAATGTGATCAAAATCTGTCCAGCCGTTTAGGAGTTCAGTCACATACACACGGAATTATATATATAGAAATAATTTGTACGTAAATGTATGAGTTCGTGAGGTACACATGCTTTGTATACATATATATCTCATTAATACCTGTATGCACTAATAGTTAGCTTAGCTTAGTTATGTTTCCGATTTTGCGTAACAAGGCCCAAGCCGAGGTGTGCCGTGCACCTTTGAGCTGGTTCTCAAATAAAATCGGTTGAGTGCCTCGAGCGCTCGCGTTAATAGTCCGGTGAAGTGTTGTAAAGTCCTATCAGGCCAATAGCGTAGTTAATTCGCAAAAAATTATTCGAGTATCTCTCGGTGGTCGCCGTTGTTTTTGGATTGTATTGTGCTTACCATCAGACACAGTACAGTTACTTTGCCGTGCTACAAAAAAAAAACAATATACAAAAACAAACACACAAATTCATATTAGTATTTATAATATTGATTGTACTTTATTTAACTAGCATCCCAGGCTTCGCACGGATGTAATGAAAAATAAAATAAGACCAAATCTTTTTTTTTACGGTATGACCATGCTTGTCAATATTTTTAATCCCTAACTTATTTTGTCTCACTGACTCTCGATCTTTTTATATGGTGATTTTTTAACGTGGTTTTTGATTTCTCAGAACGATTTTGCAAACATTTTCGTTCATACAAACATTGACCGCACAATTACAAACATACGAAAAAGAATTAACAAAATATGTGCTGCCAAATAAGTGATGCACATAAATACATTCGGCCATTGCTTTTTATTTTCTAGGGATTTATTAGAAATAGTCCTAGAGAATGTTCTAGATTACATTCTTTGGGTTACTAGTATCATAAGATCTCCATGTTGTTACCGTAAACGTTCCAGATCGATTCAAATTATGGGACAAGATCTCGGTGTCTGGATTGGCGAAAAACAACTTTAGTTTTCGTCAATATTAGGAGGGATGCGGGGTTTTGTTCGGGGCACCAGGGTGTAGGTCATCTGATAGGGTTGACACTAAATTAATACGTGACTACTAAAATATTATTTATATGGCTTGTTTATCTATTTCATCGTCACAACAACTTGTAAGACACCCACTGCAGGGCCATAGTCCTCTTCCCCAAGAGGGTTATGGACATAATCACCACGCAAACCCACGAAGTTATGACGATTTTAAACTATGATAAATTTACAGTTTTCCTAAATATGGTGGTAGTACAAGAAGTATTCTCAGGTTCAGGCATCCTCACGATGTTTTCCTCCACCGTCAGCCGATAGAGTTACCAATTTAAATTAGTATATCTACACGATATTCAATAAACTCGTTGGTAGATATATGGCAGGGTTCGCACCTGCGAATATCTGATTGACATCCTACCATAACTCTCCTATATAATATTGATAGAGGTATAGAAATTAAGATATAAACTCTTTATAAGGAAACTTAAGGGATCCAATATTTTTTTAGTTGCAAAGAGTTTCGAATATCACATTTAATTTATCACTTTTTCTGTTGCACGTATGAAACAAACTCTTTCGTTTTGTGAAATAAAAATAAAATAAAAAATCTTATATATGTATATCCCTACAGCCATATCCCTAATCATGCATTGGTCTGGAATCCCCAAGGCAGGCGGGAACGTGGTCGTCCTAGACAAACCTGGCGAAGATCTGTGCTTGCAGAGTATGCGAAAATTGGGCTTGCTTGGAGTGAGGTGAAGCGTCAAGCCATCGACAGATCGAGATAGAGAAGCATTGTGTCTGCCCTCTGCCCGGACAGTTTGGGGACATAGGATCCCAAGAGAGAGAGAGAGAGAGATATATATATATATATGTATAATGTATATGAATAAGAATTATTAATTAAGTTCGTAATTAAGAACTCCAGAATTTAAAAATAACCGTGTCTTTATGAAGCATATACTTTTTTTTCTCGAACTGACTACGCTATCGATCTAGCAAGGTCTTAACAGCTTCACCGGATTACTGAGGCAAGCGCTTAAGAAGTACGGTAGGCACAACATGTTTTCCCTTTCCACTCCCCCAATCATATGTTATCTCAGTATTCACACCTTTTATACACTTATCATTTTTCACATAATCCATTAAAACCTTTTTCGGTCTTCCTCTACTCCTATAGCCGTCCCTCTTCATACTCAAAGCTTTTCTAGTTACATGACTTTCATGCTAACCTATTTCTCCTCAATTTCTCTGTTACTGGTGTTATTTTCAAACTTCCTCCGATATAATAATTCTTAATCTTATCCATTCCACTTACACCACACATCCATCTTAAAATTAACGTCTCTGGCACATGTAATCTTTTCTCATTCGTCTCTTCCGTAGCACAACGCTCAGATCCATGTAACGTGGCTGGTTTTATAATAGTTTAATACATTTTCCCATTGAGTTTCAACACTGTTTATACCAAAGTCTTAACACTTAAAGATATTCGAAAGTTTCCTATTTCGATTTCGTACTAGCGTACTAACGAAGAAAATAAAACCAAACGTTCTTCTATTTTATTTTTGGCAACCAATCCTTTAGTAGACTATAATGCCATTGTCAAGTGAGTAACGGTATTACAAGTTTCTTTATATAATTTCACTGAACTATCAAGATGGTGGCCATCTTGTTAGAACTTTTATGGGTGTTTCTGTGGCAAGTCAGAATCCATGCTCCGTGGTATAATTTCCGATCCACTTCACTTTTGCACTATAACCAAACTATATTACGTAAAACATCACCAACATTACACAATAGAGCCAAATAACACAAGATTATGAATCTATACTAATATATAAAGCTGAAGAGTTTGTTTGTTTGGTTGAACGCTATGATCTCAGGAACTACCAGTCCGATTTGAGAAAGTCTTTCGGTTTTAGATAGCTCATTTATCGAGGAAGGCTATAGGCTATATATAAATATCTTCTTTGAAGTGAAACTACCTTGAAATTCTGAATCGCAACATTTTGGTGAGACGAAAAATGATGGGGATAAACACTGTGTCGGATAGAGTAGGAGCAGTGTCTCGTTTGTCTTCGGGTATTGGAAAACAGTGAGACATACGCTCCTCTCGCTTTCTATTTGAAAGTTTCACTTCTAGTTCTTCAAGCGCAGCTACCAGAACACACCAACCAGGCGCTTAGCGACAGATTTCGAAACTTAACCAGGCGGACCTTTTATCAAAAACCTTGTGAACTACATACATGTTTTTTTTTTATAAATGAGTAGCTTCATCTATATTGACTGTGATATATATTTTAACTAGCGGTCCCGGCAGACGTTGTCCCACCCTGATTATAAAAAAATCCTTGACAAATTATATACCAAAACGTCTCTCATAAATCACTTTATCCACTGGTGAAAACCGCATGAAAGTCCGTTCAGTAGTTTTTGAGTTTATCGCGAACAGGCAGACAGACTCGACGCGGTAAGGGACTTTGTTTTATACGATGTAATGATGAAAATAAAAAATGTTGTCGACAACCCTAGAGTTGGGTTAGCATTTTACGAGCAACCCGTATTTCGGGCAGTAGCTCTAGCGGGCAAGGTCGGTGCAGTAGCTTGTACTTTGCAGATGAGCGTTTCCAGCGCTTGGAAGGTTGCATTTCCGGAGAAACGTATCCGGTTTCCCAACAACTAATTTTCTTAGTAAATAAACGAAGAAATTTTATTATACAACGTGTATCTTGTACAATTGATGTTCTTTATATTTTTAATATTGTATTGTGTTACTAAAAGTTTTTAGTAAAGTTTTTATAATACTCGTGTTATTTATAAATGTAACCTTGGGAACGTACTTTTTTCTGGATGAAACGTTTCTGTACCCCTAACAACGTGTATCCAAAATCAATTGATGATCGAATGAGTAGTAGTAACAATCAAGTAAACAAACATACATTCGCATTTCTAATATCAATTAGGAATTGTACCAACATATTAACAAACTAGGTTTTGCTCACGGCTTCGTATGTTTATCCTTTTTTTTATACATGGGGAGATCCCTACCTGATACTCATTCCCTCGGGCAGCTGGGGATGGGTTATATCCGATTTGCACGGAATAAAACCCCCATGGTGCCTTCATATATCTTTTAGATGGGGTAGCAGGGACTGCCAGCTGGCACTGCGTCTGCTCCCCCGACAGGTGTAAGCCCTTCGAGAGGTCCTGACTGTGGTCTGAGGGGCTAAAGATGGTAGACCCCTCAAAGGGCGAGTGCGAGTTAAATGGGTTTATCCTAATGTTGATATAGCCGATCCTAAAAGAACAGTCTTTTTTTCTTCTGCATTAATGGTATCTCATATTCTTATTTGTACCGCTACAACATTTCAAGATGATCGGTATAGATAGTATTTTAAGCGTGAGAGCGTAACAAAGAAGCAAATAAACTCACATTCTTCTTCTTACTTATAATAGAAATGAAAATCTAACGTGTTTGTGCTTTTTAGACTTTGTACAAAAAATGTTTGCAGATGTCTAGGACAAAGTAATACAATACATTTCAAACATTTTTAGAAATGTCCGTATGTCTTTTTTTTTCTGTCATCACTGGCGAATGAACTTATGTGTCACCTGGTGTTAAGTGATCACCACCGTCCATGGACACTATAACAACACCGGGAGAGTTGAAAGTGCGTTGCCAGCCTGTGTTTGCGAGAAAGGGAGTGAGGTTTGAGAGGAGAGGGGAAGGGAGGTGGGCCTCTGGCGCTCTCGCTGACCGAACGAAACCCAACAATGCAAGCACTGTTACTTCACGTCGTTTTTCTATGAGAGGGGGGTACTACCCCAGACGAGCCGACCCATTCATGCTGAAACCAATAATAGTTTCAGCGTGGCTCTTCCACACTTCTTCCACTGTCTGTTTGTTTGGACACGCATCACTGCTGAAGTATTGCGTTCATGATAAAACCTCTTTATGAAAATCATAAAATCTTTGAGTAAAATTTTGTCTTTGTTTCATAGAATCGATTCGGTCTATAAAAATTATTGTAATTTTAATAACGACGCGACTTAATTGCAAGAGAAAGTAGATGGATTTTTAATTACTATTTTTTACATAAAGTTCCATGCGACGAAGTCACGGGCAGAGCTAATGTATCTTATTAATCCACGGGTGTAACGGTTTAACTGAATTATTCTAACTACGAATGTTAATAACTCAGTTTATATAGAAACGACGGTCTCTGTGCTTGTAATAGGATATATTAATTGCTAGATAACGGAGATGATCCGAGAACTTAGTTTGTTACGGTTAAGTAATAAGCGACTGATGGAAGCGTTACGTGACCCCACTGATAATGTCAGAAACGGCTACAAGTCAAGCTAGATTAGAGTTACTATGATAGTTTATTTCACTGATACGGATAGTGGAATCCTTTTTTAGTCGATGTGAGTAGTAAATAATTGTGTATTTATTGTTTATATCTTCTTCTTCGTACCCTTATCTCATCTAAGTACGGTAGGCACAACATGTTTTCCCTTTCCACTCCCCCAATCATATGTTATCTCAGTATTCACACCTTTTATACACTTATCATTTTTCACATAATCCATTAAAACCTTTTTCGGTCTTCCTCTACTCCTATAGCCGTCCCTCTTCATACTCAAAGCTTTTCTAGTTACATGACTTTCATGCTAACCTATTTCTCCTCAATTTCTCTGTTACTGGTGTTATTTTCAAACTTCCTCCGATATAATAATTCTTAATCTTATCCATTCCACTTACACCACACATCCATCTTAAAATTAACGTCTTATAAATGTATAGAAGATATACTAAAATCATTGTTTTTTAACTAAAAGATGGGCACTAATTAGTTGGCAGGTGCCTAAATGTCTACTAGCCCCTGACATGTACGAGACAAGAGAGGTGCCTTGTGTGTGACAATGCAACGTCTCAGCCAAGTGAATGCGCATAAAAATAAATCTACATTTAATGTATATTATTTAAACTTTATTTTGGTCTCAATCGAATATAATTCGTGTTTATGTCAAATGTTATTTTGTCATTACATAGTATAAAACAAAGTCCCCTACCGCGTCTGTCTGTCTGTCTGCACGCGATAAACTCAAAAACCACTGAACAGATTTTCAAGCGATTTTCACCAGTGAATAAAGTGATTCATGGGGAACGTTTTGGTATATATTTTTTTTATATTCATGGCGGGACAACGTCTGCCGGGCCCGCTAGTAAAATATAAAGACCACTACATGGCATTCCAAGATCCCGCCAAAAACTCCAAAACCAAATCAGTAAAAAAGCTGAAAAATAAGCACAGATAATTAAAAAAAATGTTACTAAATATTGGTACGATCAATCTGTTATTTAATATATGTTGGAAAGCACTAGAACATTAGTAAAATGTAGATACTAGCCAATCTACATTGTTAATATTGATATTCAACAATAACAAAAAAATTGTAAATAATAATTGCAATATGAAAATCATATTCTTATCGCTGTTTCCGAGCGCCTTATTATACATTACAGAGTTGCTACGGGTGTTAACACAAATGACAAATAAGGTTGAGTTTATACACTTAATCAGGCATGATAATTGCATCTGCACTTGCAGATACACATGGCTTCGTATAAGTACACATTACGTCACCAGACAGGAAATGAAGAACTTATATAAATCTTGTATAATGATTATTCAATAATGATATTAATATGTAGCTATCTTACGACGACACGAATAAGATAAAATCAATTCGTGCAATTTTAGTGCATTCTCTATCTTTTGTTAATACTACTTTTAGTATTTACATATATATAATACCATACTCTCTGATCTGTGACTTCGGTAGTCCCTTTAGATTTTCTCATATAGCGTTAAATGTTGCATCCTTACTACCTTTTTTTTAGGTACCTCGGTTCGTTAATCCAATACGACGGTGATGTCACCGTTCATGTGGACAAGTACGTGAGGAAAAGGAGAAATTGTGAAAGTTATGTCATTTGTGAATAACGAATACCTTTGAAACTCGAAGAAAGGGTATTACTATTATAAGAACCGTTGTGTTGTATGGGTCTGAGTACGAGGCTATGATATCGACGGTTAAGAGTACATTATATGACGCTGAGATGCAAATGTTAAGGTGGATGTGTGGTGTAACCAGAATAGATAAAACTAACTTCTGCCCGCGACTTCGTTCGCATGGAATTGTTACTTTGTGCTAACGCTAATATGCAGGGGAAGTTCTCAAAAGGAAAAAACCTTCCTCGATAAATAAGCTATCTAACAATGAAAGAATTTTTCAAAATGGACCGGTAGTTCCTGAGATTAGCGCGTTCAAGCAAACAAGCATTCATTATACGTACGGCTAAGGAGTGAAATTCACTCCCGGCGTCTGTCTTCCCGTCATCTTATAACTTGGGAGACGTCAAGAGTAGAGTGAACAGGTATCTACTGGGTAAGCGTGATACATCGTCGGCCTCATCGTCACTTACCATCAGGTGAGATTGTGGCCAAGCGCGTACCAATGAACATTAAAAAAAACTCTTCAGCTTTATAATATTAGTATAGATTAAGGATGAGCATATCAGAGGAAAATTTGAAAATAACACCGGTGACAGAGAAGTTGAGGAGTAATAGGATGGTATGGCTATAGGAGGAGAAGAAGATTGCGAATTGTGTGTAGAATAATATGTGTATTAAATGAACAGACAGGCGTAAACGAAAAACATGTGCAAATACAACTTCGGTGGGATAAATGTAAGAAGACAATAACTAAATAATGTTCACTATGGAATTAAAAATTGTAAGTGAAGAATTTGATCCGATTATGGTTCTGTGGTTAGCGTGTTCGGACACCGCGTCGATCGACGTAGGTTCGAATTCTTCCAACTGAGCTGGAGCTTTCGATTAACGAAAACATTGTGATAAAACCATGCTAATGTGGTAAGATTTTTTTCTGAGTCCGCTCACCACCTACCATCATCCAGTTCTAAATCTGTCGCTAAGCTAAGTTGGTGTGTTCTAGTGTCTGTACTTGGAGTGAAACATTCATAAAGAATACGAGAATAGCGTATAGGATAGGCGAGACACAGATCCCACTACCCGACACAGTGTTTACCGCCACCACTTTTTATCACACAAAAAGGTTGTCGATCAGATTTTCAAAGCCCACATAAGAAATTTCACATCGAAAAACGAACTTATAATAGATTGAAGATTGGTAATCTATATTCTAGCTGCTGCTGTACTGTTGCACGAGTATACGAATAAAAAAGATGTAACCAAATTCTCTGTTTATATTACAACCATATAAGGAATTAAAATTGTAGCTAACTGAACGTCAGTCTGTCAATTGTGTCAATATCTTTGAAGACCTCTCTACTATCTCCTGTCTCACTCACTCACTTTTGCATATGGAATTTTTTTAAATCCCAATTTTTCAGTTAACCATACGATTTGTCATACATATTCATTCAAAAAACATTTTCCTGACGATTATAAATACAACATAAAAGTAGCCAAATAGATGCAGCCCTTTTGAAGTAATTTAGCATTGTACATATTTGGACATTGATTTATATAGATGAAACATACGTTACAATCAAATTTAGTGCATTCGAACAGTGGCTCATCTCATAAATCGATTATGTATTTAGTAAATTTAAATTTATGAATGCTCCGCTAAGAAATGCAATAATGTCATACTTGAACTCGGTAATATTTGGTCGAAAATGGGAATTAGGTTGGAGACACAGTGAGTATAGTAGGGATGGCGATTCTTCGCAAAAAAAAAGATCGATACGAGTCATGATTTATGGAATCGATTCGTGAAAAAATCGAGGTCTAGTGGATCGATTACTCAAAAATCGATCTGTAAATGTTTTTTTGGTTTTTATAAACTTTTTTTATTTTAATTATAAACTATTGTATGATTCTATTTCTATGTAGATAGAAAAAATCGAATCACGATTTTATAGAATTTATAGTGTCAGAGATTCATTCGATTCATTGGATTGATTCGTCGTTTAGTACTGATTAAAATAATCGTTTTTTCCATGTGTAAAAATCGATTGTTAGATTAATCGATCTCTGACACCATCCCTAGTGCGTATCTGACCAGCGGTATGGAATCGTCGCTTAAAGGGTTATGTCCAATGATATTATGACCAAGAAGTTGTAGATACGTCATAAGCGCTTCGACAGCGCCATGTTAAAACTTGACTAACTAGCTTACTTTTGACGGCTGCCCTGTCAATCCGCCCGCATCTAAGCAACATATAACTATTTCTTTTTCACCACCGATATTGAGAATGTGCCATCTTATTTCCACATTCTATCTAAGACAGCGTGGCGTTACAATATTACTTTACGTATGTGTGTGTTATGGTGCCATTTGTCAAAATATCATATAGGTAACGTATCTACACCTTTTTACTTATAATATCAATGGTTATGTCATATTAAGAAGGCAGACGCGTTGAGAAAATTCCACTCGTTAGTAATTCGCATTATGAATGAAGAATCAAATCGCTTTATGAATATAGGTGGAATATAAAGTGCGTACGTGTACCACCGTCGAACGGGACTCTTCATTGTAATACACAATTATGTATCATAAAAGAAATCGCTTTATAAAAACCATTTCATTTTACTCTCGTACCTTTGTGGTCGCTATCGTTGTAATAAATTGATTTTGTTAAATTATTTGATAGGTACTAATTTTTTTCAGAGGCTCCGGACTTTTTTCTTCTCTGTTTTATTTAATTTTGCCTTCTAAAATGGCTATATTGAAACTAATTTTGAGCACGGTGTAGTCGAAAAGCAGCGTCGATTGCCAAAGCTAAAGAATACATGTACATTGTTAAAAAAATTGTAATAAAAAAAAAACGGTGAAGTGTCAGACTGGTTTGTCGTTTCGTGAGTCACTACAAAATTGTACTATATGTGTATATTATGTTTACACCTAAATTATTATTTTTGTATCTTGTTATATAAAGTAATTTACTGTACCAAAAGATGAAAAATAAATTGTGTAATGGTATCGTCTAAGAAGTAAAACAAAAAAAAAACGAAACCTATCCAGCAGATTTTGCTTGACTCACGCAGAAGGGCAGAAATCTATCGTTTTATTTATTTATTTATTTATTTCTCCTTCAATACAGTCGAACAATTTTATAGACCTAAGAAAAACAATATAGCTATATTAAATATGTATAGGTATAGGAAATACTAGTCTAATGGGCGTTTATATAGATGTCGTTTCTGATATAAGGAAGGAAAACATTGTAAGTTAACCTTATCGTTCTCTAATACTAAGTTATGTGCGGACTATCATAACAACGAGTTTATTTTGTCCGTAACTCCGTACGCGTGGATGTTAGATTAGGACGAAATTATAGTAAAACTGTTTTTTCCAATCTTTATTTTTTTTTAATCAAATTAACCTTGATGCAAACAACACAACACAAGAAAATATATTAGCAAATATATTTTTTAAACTAAAAAAAAATTGTGTGTGTGTACTTATGTACACGCGTTAGATGTTATACCTACTTCTTTGGCGTAACAAGATGAAAATCTTTTCAAAAATGTTATCTTTCGCCTTATTCTATGTTTGTAGAAAAAACGACACTAACAATAGAAAAAGTTGACTATAGCTAACTTCAGGGTGTCGGTTTTTCGTGACGGTGAGCGCGCGCATCGTAAAAATTTACTCTCATCATTTTTCCCTAACGCGCCAAACGAAGTATAACTTCAAAAATATAAATAGTGAAAAATTATCCAATGCAATGCGACGCGGCGCAGCTATATAGGTCAACGCGTATCCAGTAAGCTGATCCCTATCTAATACGGTTTTTTTTTATCTGACTACGCTATTGACCAAGCAAGGTCTTAACAGCTTCACCGCACTACCTATCTATTACGGTCAACCATATTGATGAGAGTTTAACTTACATTTGGACGTTCTGTATATCCGAGATTTGCATTATTTTTTAACTTTGTGTTCAGTGTGTGTATATTATAAACTTCCGGACATGGTTTTAAAGATCACAGTTAACAAAAACACCAGTTACATCAACCGAAGCGCGCCTGTAAAATTGCGTGTATTAGGTATTTTAATTTCTTTGAAACAAATACTAAATGTTATGTAAATGTACATCAGTGAACGGCATTAAAATCGGTTAAGTTTTTCTGAAATAAACGTACACGAATGTACAGACACCTGAGTACAAAATGTGTTAATAATTTTTTGAAAAATAAATAAATATGATTTTAGTTTAGTATATTGGTGACGTCAATAGTTACTAAAACACAAGTTAAAATAAATAAATAAAAAACTAATATTACAATCAAAGGTTAATCAATTGTCAAACTAGATAATAGTTATTATTTTTATAGCTTCAATTTCTTGGGAACTTTCCGAAGTCGATGCAACACAATCAAGAGGTATCGACCACCGCCGAAAGGAAATACCCATCAACTCTGTCTTCATGCCAGTCTGCAAAAACGACTCAGTAACTCGATATGTATTGGCTAATTCCAAAACAAAACGTTCCGAAACGAATCGCCACTATAACAGGTTTCTTATAATGTTGTCCGATGACTACAGATCTACCGACGTGCCCTTTTTCATGAAAATACTGCACATTTTCTAACTTCTTCTCATAGGAATATTCAAAGAATGCAAACGCGGTGATCATTTATAAAGCTTATTCTGAATCCATTTATATAAAAATCAATTGACGAATGTAAGTTTTATTTTGTGTTTTTATTTTTATTTAGAAAATTATTACACTATTACAATTATTATTATCACAGGCAATTGAAGTAAAACTTTTGATTTTGTTTTTGTAAAATTTTTGAAAATAACAACATATAAAAAATATGAAATTGAATAATAACAAAAATAATACAATGGGATTGATTATGTATATATGGGCTTACGACTGTGCTGCCATCTGGTTTCAATGTAAGTAAGTAACAAGTTAAATCAAAGATTCATTATTTGTAGTGCCATCTATCAGCTAATTCAGTACTTCAATAACACAAGAAATATTATTAATAACTCTTTGATATAGAGTAAATAAAATGTAGAAAAGTATGGACAGATTCAAAATCACTTTATTCAATTTAGGCCCTAAGAAGGCACTCATGAACGTCAAAACTACCACCGGTTCGGAAAACAACCCAGTCATCGAGAAGAACCGGCAAGAAACTCGATCTGGTTTATCTTTTAACAAATATATAGAATATTTAGAATACATTAGGTACATGTCACAAACGTTTTTAATGGATGCACAGAGATGAGTCAATTCCAGACATCACCATCGTTCGCATATTGATCCAGTCTATAGTAACCTTTTGACATCAAAACCCGCTTCACATGGCGCTTAAATTAATAATCCGGCAAATCGGAAATATCCTTTGGGACATTGTTGTAAAACCTAACACTATTTCCCAAAAAACTGTTATTGGTTTTACTAAGTCTGAAACATGGGGTAACCAGTTTATCATAGTTTCTCGTATTTAGATAATGCCGGTTTGTTTATTTATTTATACATTATGCCTTAAATACGCAATGGCGGACTTAATACCGAAGGCATTCTCTACCAGTCAACCATTAGGTGATGCAGAGATAAATGTTGGTAGGTTTAAAAGGAAAAGTTTTTATGAAATTATGTTTAACCTATTTAATATAACAATATATAAATAACATATCAACACCGATATACTACATATATACAATACATACATATAACAACATCATACAAAAATTAAAAGTATAATAATTCAACATCAAGTATTAAATACAGCATTAACCAGATAATTCTGCTAACTGAGACTGGTAAAGCCGACGTACCCTGACTTTAAAACTGAAACGGTTAGATGACATCCTGATTTCATAAGGAAGCGCATTCCATAGGAGAATAGATTGGATAAAGAAAGAGGAATGTACAAGACCGGAAGTATGGACAGGACAGCAAAGAATAAGATTATTAGAAGAGCGAAGGTTAAGGTTATGATTAGAGCATAAAAACTGAAAATGTGGAGTTAAGTAAGAGGGAGTGTTGGGAGAAAATAGAAGAGAATACAGAGTTGTCAGAGCCCGCAAACTTCGACGCTGGCGTATGGGCAACCAATTAAGCTCTGAACGGTTTGTTCATATATAGATTAAGATATATTTGTTGTTATACCTTAACCTTCCTCAGGAATCACTTTATCTACAGGTGAAAATCGCATGAAAATCCATTTAGTACTTTTGGATTTCATCGCAAATAGACAGACAGGCGTAGCAGAGGACTTTGCTTTATAATATGTAGTGATAACCAAAATTGTTTGTCACTCAATTTCAAGGTACAAAGATAATAAATTCACCCTCCTGTATAGTTATTATTACTTTAATATTTATTTATGGACAGTACGTTTCACAGAGGTAAAACTAAGATAACATATGGCATGGTAACATAGCGGATATTTTATCTGGACTGTTTCTATTTACAACTACAGAAAGTCAACATCGCCTTATCCTTTTATGCTATCGTATTCTAAGTAGGGTCGGCATATCATGTTTTCCTTTTCCACTCTCGCCTATCATATGTCATCTCAGTATTTACACCTTTGGCACACACATCATTTTTCATACAATCCATCCATTCCTTTTTCGGACTCCCTCTACTCATATTACTCATTTATTGTACGTACGGCTAAGGTCTGGAATTCACTCCTGGCGTCTGCCCTCCCGTCATCATAAAACTTGGGAGTGTTCAAGAGTAGAATGAATAGGCATTTAGCAGGTAAGCGCGATCAGGTGAGATAGTTGCTACACGCGTACCTGTAAAAAATAGAAAAAAAAATATCGATGGGAGAAAGCGGAATTGTCGTAACTTAGAAAACCCAACTTTACACCAGAGCCAAAAAATATTTCAAAAATTCAATTTTATCAGGTGTAGTGCTAAAACTAGGAAAAAACCAAGGTAGTATCGATGAGAAATAGAATCATAGGATAGGGAACCATTCGAAGGGGTATTTTTTATACAAGAATTGGTAAAAAGTGACTTGGCCCAAAATGCAAGTTACGACATTTCCGCTTTCTCCCGTCGATATATATCCATCTACGATCATACTCAAAACTTTTCTAGTCACACGGTTTCAAGGCTATAGAAAGTATAGTATATTTTATATCACCATGTGCGAAAGTGTCCAAATACAGTAACTAAAATGCTAAACGATACTTAGTTTGCTAAGTATTGCAACTGAGATAAAAACTCGCTGAGTATATCTTTGGTTGTTCCTTGAATCGAGGACGAACAAACAAGCAAATAAATAATGACCTTCATTGGATCCTCAGCTGTGACACGATCTATGTTGTAAAAATATCCGGTTATTAGAAATTTTGTTATTCTGTCTAGCTACTTATGTCTAAGTTTAAAGATGCATTTGTTTTATTTTAAATCTACACATAAATATATATCACTAAAATTGAAGTATCCATTTGTCATGTCGGAATAACAGCCTTTGACTAAAATGAATATGAAAAAATATACGGTACTTATAACAAAAAACTTTTTTTTTTAATTGGTAAGTCTGTCATGTTTATTCCGGCTAATCTGCGAAACGGTTTGACTGATTTTGATGAGACTTTCAGTAGCAGATAACTAAGTTTATAAGCAGTAACCTTTATTTTATAAAAAAAAATAGGGTTCCGAGCAAATATAATAAACAAAGAAGCCGTGTTTAGAAACCCCTCGCCCCTTGCGGCTCTCTATACATTGAACGATTTATTTTTACTAAATTCCAGATGGTCAATGTCACGGCTACAATTCGGTTATACAATTCTAGATTGAGCTTAGTTTATATTATGGTGATTAACTAGCCGATTACAGAAGTAATATTTATGATCAAATTTAGTCAAAATTCAGATTCTAACAATACACTGTCTCGTCTCTGAATTCTACTTTGAACGAGAATCCTTGAACGATATTAACTAAGTCGAACAAAGGTCGTCCCGTATAACGAGTATAGTGGAGGACTATTCAATTTGCTCTCTCTGTTCGCTAATAAAGAGGGGTGAGAGGGAATTCACTCAGGAAATGTATAAAACTTCCTATCGAACTTGAGAAAACAGATTCACTATAAAATAGTTGGCTTCGTGCCAGCTTCGTCGCCTTGAAAGAACTTGTATATTCAACATAAATTATATAAAAAAGAAATCATAAAATTTAAGGTTATATAATTTATTGTGTAGACAGCTACCAATTTTTGAAGTTATAGTTCTTTTGGCGCGTTAGGGAAAAATTATGAGAGTAAATTTTTACGATGCGTACGCCGTCACGAGAAACTGACACCATGAAGTTATTACGATGCGCGCGCACACCGTCACGAAAAACCGACACCCTGAAGTTAACTATAGTCAACATTTTCTATTGTTAGTGTCGTTTTTTCTACAAAAGTAGTTTTTGAAAATATTTTTATCTTGTTACGCGAAAGAAGTATAACTTCTAACGCGTGTAAATAAGTACACTCACACTTTTTTAACCGACTTCAAAAAAAGGAGGAGGTTATCAATTCATCTGTATTTTTTTTTTATGTTTGTTACCTCATAACTTTGGACTGGGTGAACCGATTTTGATTATTCCTTTTTTATTTGAAAGCTGGTACTTCCAGTGTGGTCCCATTTTAATTTGGTAAAGTTCCGACAACGGCATCCAGTGCAAAACCGTATAAGTTTTAAATTTGCATTAAGTATGTACACGACAAATAGACGAATAACTCAATATTACGCTAACCGATTTCGATGATTCATTTTTTATTGAAAAGGATGTACTTCAAGGGTAGTTTGATGAGAGTTTCGTTAGGTTCTGATTATGGGATCCGTAACAAAGTAAGAAAACTTTCAAGAAACGAGCCTACTCCATTCTTAAGGGCCGGCAACGCATCTGTGTTTCCTCTCGTGTCATAATTGTCCATGGGCGGCCGTGATCACTTACCATCAGGTGACCCGCATGTTCGTTTGCCACCAATATTATAAAAAAAACTCTTCAATTCTTAGGAGCCTATTGTGCTTATGTTCGTTGCTGTGTTGCAACATGACGCAAGCATTGTAATTACATTACTTAAGGTGTATAATGTGTGAAGCGATGGTAGCCGAGTTGGTGGTAGAAACTATCGCGGATTACTGAAAAGGTTGCGTTCGTACCAAACGTTACTTATTGTACAACCAATTAAAACCATATCGCATACCATACCG
>MU159201.1:286346-297387 GCA_015888305.1 Antheraea pernyi
TTTTTATTTGAAAGCTGGTGCTTCCCATGTGGTCCCATTTCAATTACATCCACTACTTCCAGTACATCTCTAGGTAGCACACATATTCATATGTTTTATTTAATTTGGTTAATTTGATAAACTATTTATTTTCCGCTTTTTAGTGCCTTATGGGTTTTTGACTGATATTGAAGTCGGTTAATACTTTTTTTTGAAAATTTATATATATATATATATAATATCATCACCCTAACAACAACAAGAGCACAGCACCAATGAAGAATGTTTCATAATTGGGGTTTTTAGTCCTTTTGAGAGCTTCCGCTGCGTGTTAGCGTTAGCCTAGAGTAATTATTCCACGCGAACAAAGTCGCGGGCAGAGGCTAGTGTTATATATTTTACTTGTACAAAAGAATTGTATAAGTACTCCTTTCTTACTTTAGCTAATAAATTCTTTTTTTTTTAATAGCAGCTCGGCAAAATGACTGCACTGTGCCTGATGATAAGGACAGTACAATCCAAAAACAATGGCGATCACCGAGTGACACACTATCCATCGCCGGTCGCCGCTGCCATGCCGGCCTGCGAAAAGCTGGATATGCACAGGCTGATCCCGAAACGGGACCCGCAGAAGTGAATCACTATGACGGGCTTTTTCGCCATATACATGGTGGTTGCGACCCAGTTAGGCTATAAAACCATACCACCCCGCTATCGCCATTGCCTCGTTCGTTATTCAGCAGGGTGCACCACGTGCAGGTGAGGTTGGCTTGGATGTCTCAAGGCTTAGATGTTATTCGACATCCCTTACACCCCATGTTATTCGACACCCCTTACACCCCGATGTCCATGCTCCGTGATATCCAACTTTAATTACAATTTGCCGGAACAAACAGACAGACAGATAACAATTTGAAATAATATTTTCTTTTAAGTGAAATCTTTTTAGGCGTGTTGAGCGGTATTTTTGTCAGAAGATAAATATATAATTTTTAGTCACAGCATCCTAGTAAACATAACCTGCCTTATTGCGTTTGCGCGGCTTGCGTCGGACTAGCGACGGGTAGTGTAGGCTGTGTAGATGTAATATTTATACTCTATATTGGGATTGTGCAGCTCATCATATGTTTACAATCATGTGTTATAATAGGTGGTAGAACCACGCTGAAACTGTTACTGGTTTCAGCATGAATGGGACGGCTCGCCCGGGGTAGTACCGCCCTCTCATAGAAAACCGACGTGAAGTAACAGTGCTTGCATCGTCGCGTTTCGGTCGATCATAGAGAGCGCTGGAGGCCCACCTCCCCTCTCCTTCACCCCAAAGGGTGGCAACGCACTTGCGACTCCCCTGATGTTGTTAGTGCCTATGGACGGTGGTGATCACTTAACATCAGGTGACACAGGTTTGACTCATATAACATTAACAAAAAAAAAAAACTAATTAACAAATTGTATACAAATGTACATAACAATTGCTCCGAATGCCAACAGATGTGAAAACCGGACTAATGTTAATTAATAATTTAAATATACAAATTAGGATATCATCACATCATTATCATTATTATTTTTTATTATATAGTATAAAACAAAGTCCCCTACCGCGTCTGTCTGTCTGTCTGTTTGCGTTAAACTCCAAAACTACGGAACGGATTTTCATTCGGTTTTCACCAGTAGATAAAGTGATTCATGAGGAACGTTTTGATAAATAATGTGTCAAGGATTTTTTTTTATAATCAGGGCGAGACAACGTCTGCCGAGACTGCTAGTTTTAAATAAATCACACTATAATTAATTTAAGAATTCAAAAGAGTACAGACAGCGGAAGCGACTTCATTTTATACTATGTAAAGATTCAGAATTTTGTGTTATTTGTTTAACTCTATATTTTCTAATATTGATGGCGTTTTATGTAACAGAGTTCGTTTATTGTGCACAAGTGATTGGATAGGAAATAATACCACGAAGCATGAATTCTTAGATGTCATAAAAACTCCCTGGAAATTTCTAGCAAGGGAGCCATCTTGTCAGGACATTGAAATAATCACAAGATACTTGTAATATTATTTACCTACTCGTCAATGGCAGTAATGATATCAAGAAGATTGGTACCAAAAAATAAAGTAAATTTTCAAAAAAAAGAATTAACCGACTTCAATATCAGTCAAAAACCCATAAGGCACTAAAAAGCGGAAAATAAATAGTTTATCAAATTAACCAAATTAAATAAAACATATGAATATGTGTGCTACCTAGAGATGTACTGGAAGTCGGTACCAATATATATATGATAGCCTATAACCTTCCTCGATAAATGAGCTATATAACACTGAAAGAATTTTTCAAATCGGACCAGTAGATCCTGATATTACCCCCTACAACGTCACAAACTCACAAATTCACAAACTTTACCTCTTTATAATATTAGTATAGATTATCAAAGTACATTTGAGCCAATAACACTTTTACTATAGATAAAATAAATACATTACGTTTTCAAATAAAACTGTACGTTTGTTCAATCTATCAGTTTATGAGACGGCTAACTTAGGGTTAAATCGTAAACTGGACTCTTTCGGTTCAGACGAAAACTTTAACCGTCTGATTAACGACCGTGTAATAAACTGCACGATCCAAAGTCATAATTGTTTTTATTATTAAATTGTATAAAATTACATCGGTATCTTACTTTAACAATTATACATTTGAGAGTATGTCAATTTTACAAATAATTTGCGATTGTATAGTAAATATTTCCACATAATTGTCTAAAAGAATGAGATAAAATTTTGGCGATTTGATTTGATGTTCATGAAAGTCACAGGAGTTACATAAGAATCTTCACACAAAGAACTTCTTTGTGTATTTTTAAAATCTATGATATCCCCTAAGATACTTAGTATGCCGTAAGGGCAATTTTGGTCTACATTAAATGCTAAATGTAATTAAAGTATTTAATTAGATAATAATTAATATTTTTTAAACAAATTATTTTTTAATAATATTCAAAAAAATTGATTATTGCGAACTATTCTTAGGTAATAGACATATGTCATCGTCGACTTTTCAGTAGACATTTTTGAGTTTTAAAATTTTGTATTTCATTATTATTGAAGTTATACTTCTTTTGGCGCGTTAGGGAAAAATGATGAGAATATTTTTTTACGATGCGCGCGCACACCGTCGCGCCAAACCGACACTCTGAAGTTATTACGATGTGCGCGCACACTGTCACGAAAAACCGACACCCTGAAGTTAGCTTTAGTCAACTTTTTCTATTGTTAGTGTCGTTTTTTCTACAAACGTAGAATAAGGCGAAAGATAAAACTTTTGAAAAGGTTTTTATCTTGTTACGCCAAAGAAGTAGAACTTCTAACGCGTCTACATAACTACACACACATTTTTTATGTATCTCGTAATGTTTAACCAGTTTTACTAATGTATGTGATTGATAACTCCATCTTGCCGTAGAATACATCGCTTTTTCTCTTCCACACTTCGAGAAGGAATTCTTTAAATGATAGTGGAAACCGTAACAAAATCCTTTGTAGATTTCAAAAGATCTAAATGAGACTTTATTTCATAACACTTATAGTCTATATTAAATAAACAGACATTTCCACTATAAATCAGAACTGAATATGTGTTATTAATATTTATGTATAATCCTTTTGCCCTAATTATTAAATACTTTTCAATCACTTATCATACCACCGCCCTGTTCTCATGACCAAACTGAGCACAATATTAATTAAAAATATGTACGGCAGACGGACACTCGTTTTTATAGTAGACTTTAAATAAATTCTATAAAATTAAATGTTAAGTTTTAATTAATGAGAAACAATTAACTCATATTTCATTGTAAGCGAACGCAGTGTAAGAGATACCGACATTCGCTCGGGCTCTAAATGGCTACGGAACACATTGATACAGATTTTACGATGCGACTGTACGAAGCAAACGTGAGTTGAACCTCCCTACCTTGCATTTTACGAGCTTCTAAGGGTTTGGTATTTTGGTATACAAAATATCTTCTTTTTTTTCATTTTAACTTCTAAGTATACTTGAAGAGTTTTTAACCACTACTGTTGATTCTGGCACTTCGTTGTTTGCGAGGTTATAATTTCCTGATAAATATTATAAATGCGAATATGAGTTTGCTTGTTTATTACGCTTTTACGTTTCGATTACTCAACGGATTATCTTGACGTTTTGCAGCAATAGGAAGAAAAACAGGGTATATTTAATCGAAAAGAAAGTAGGTACCGTTTTCCCTAGGCATAGGATAAATGTACATTAGTGCGAGCGAAGACACGAGAAAAAGCTAATTTATTTATTTATTTTATTTTCATTGAAATGTCCTAATTGAAAAAAATAATAATTTTAAACTCGTTGTAATAAGGCGAAACTTGCTTTTTTTTAATAAAATTCTTTACCACCTTCAAGGTTGTTGTTTATGTTTACTGAATACGCGATTGATTTACGTGGCATGGGACCTCGTCATACGCATTCACAGTTCGGCAATTCTCGGTAACGCTCTCTTCTCTACGGGCGATCAACTTACGGCTTTTGAAACCGCTACACAATGCACTATTACATCATCCTCGTTTAGCCTACTTATACTCAATATTCTAAGGGTTATAATGTAGTAACAGATAGCTTTCGTTGTTGAAGTCCTAATTGTAGTATTATAAATATTGTAGTATTATAAATGCCAAAGTAAGTTTGTTTGTTTGTTAAACATTGACTTCTTAATTACTTAACAGGTTTTTATGAAATGTTGCAAACACGTGGTCAGGAGTACAGAAAATAACACTGGGTACCTTCTAGAAAAAACATATTGTTCCCGAAGGAAAAGCGACCAAAAGTTAGTAGGTTATAAATGCAAAAAGAATTTTGCAAATCTCATTTGTGTTTTCGATTCTTTCCAGATTACTACGTTTATATATAATTTTTTTAGTTGTTTTAAAATAAATTACGTTACTAGGAATTTTCAAATAAGCTTATTCGGTAAAATGAAAAATAAACTTCTATACAAACGTAAACGAATTTCTTGTTAGTATATTTTGATTTTAAACTCTAAAGACATAAATACATTGTAGTCAAACGCCAAAGAAAACGTATCGTAAACTCGGTTGGCTATTAGAGTTGATATTTATTTAAATAGTCGTCCTTCGTGTCAAATTTATTTGCGGCTTCAAGACGATTCCATCTACTTGCTCGATACCCTCTTAATTATTTTTGTAGATAATTAAAACTGTCATTTTTGTTACTTTTTTATTTACCACGATAGTAGCAAACAAGCACACGCGCCTCCTGATGGTAAGCGGTCACCGCAGCTATGTCCGCTTGCAACACCGGAGGTATGACGTTCGCGTAGTAGACCTTTTAAAATCCTGTTTACTTCCCTCTTGAAGAATCCCATACTATAGCCACCTGGTAAAGCCTCAGTTGGAAGCTCTGCCTGATTCCACAACTAAAGCATACATTTAACACTACGTATTCTTTTCCTTGTCTCATTTAACTCCAGATTAACTTTTACATACGTCGTTTGGTTTCGGAAATTAGCGAGTTTTTATAATCGGAGATAGAGACTGCCAATCGGTTTTCTTATGATTTATAATCAAAATCAAAATATCCTTTATTCAATTTAGGCCCTGAGAAGGCGCTTATGAACGTTAAAGCTACTACAGGTTCGGAAAACAGCCCAGTCATTGAGAAGAACCGGCAAGAAACTCTATCTGGTTTATCTTTTCATAATCCATAACATTCGTTATTAGTAGATGTACAGAGAGGGGCGTCATTTCCAGACGTCGCAATAGTTCACATATTGATTCACCCTATAAAATAGCCTTTAGATATTAAAACCCGTTTGACATGGTTCTTGAACTCACAATCTATAGATTTTAGCATTTGACTACACTCTCATTTAATCTTAAATAACAATGTGGTGTAAAATGAAGAACACGCTAAGCTAGAGAGATACTGGGTATCAAGTGCAGAAGAGCACACCTAGAAGTGCTTGGCGGCAGATTTTCAACTTGGGAGTGGTAGTTACCCAGGTGCGCTTAAGCACAACCCTACCATCGTGACGATGGCTGATGAATAGTAACACTAGATGGTCCCTATTAATTTTAGAGTACATTGTGCTCGCCATCAGATACGATGACGTCACTTGGACTTGCTGCAATAAAAAAGAGGGTACACACGGTAGAAGTAACATCTTAAAAAATGATGTAACATTCATATAAACCGTACACGTGGACAATATAGCAGTGTGGTTCTAACGCTTTTTCCCAATGCTTCGTAATACGCTACCGCACACGCATACATACGTATTAACACACGTATAATGCTCGGAATAGAGCTAGTATTAGATAGTACAATATACAGTGAGGCAACCGAGAAGATAAGAAACTCTGCGTAATGTATTCTATCTCATTCTCTCGCACGTTATATCCCATAGATGTATATATTTGTCTCTTTTACGTCTCATCGAGTTTCAAGTTACAACGAAGTTAAAAAAGTTGTCACTTCAAAAACCTTTAAAATTTACCTCAAGGATAAGTTAAAATTGTTTAACGAAGAACATATGAAAACAGATTTATTAAAATCAAAAGTGTTACACTGACGTTACAAAGAAAAGTGTAATAAAAATATGAATCCTCAAGATGCTTCAGACTCATTTGCAAACATAATAAAAAGTAGTTAGCAATTCACATACGTTCAGAAGTTACAAATCATAACGAAATATATTGGTTATAAAAATGCAACAAGTATAAGAAATGCACAGCCTGTATATGTGTATCTCCACTTGCTTTTATAGACCATAAACGGATTTTACGACTGCCAGGATAATACCCATCCGGCTAAAAGGGTTTCGGCCACTCCAGCCTTATAGATATACTATCGTACGGCAATTAAAAAAGTCTGCAAACTAAAAATATAACCTTCTTCGTTATTAATTTAAAATTGTTTTCCTAAAGATCATTACTTTATAATCGTTGGTGTATTCTGATCATTATTTATTAACTGATTGAAAAAGGGGCACGATGGACCTTGAAAGGGGATCAAAACTCGAGTGTAACGCACTGATACTATATATTTTACTGGAGACAGAAGCACCAAAACAAGTTGCCCTTAAAGATGTCAGTGGTGAAACATTAAGTTAATATTAGAATTTGTGAATGATAATTTCTTTTTAAAACAATAAAGAAAATATTGATTAAAAACAATAATATTTTAAAGAAAAATGCAAAGCGTGCATACAAACCGTAAACGTGTCAAGTATACTATAGTTAAGTAAAAATAACACGCCGCTCACGCAGAGTAGCAACGACGTGTATAGTACATGTGTGCATACACAGTAAGGAGTTAAGAGCGTTCGTGCAGAGGAGTCATGACGGCATAAGAAAGCGTCATGCCATTCACCGTGACGGCATACGATTTTACTACCAAGGCACACCAATAGATGTTTCACTTCAAAGATGTTCACTACCACGCAGAAAACTTATTTTATTATAGTTTGATGTCTCTGTTTCGATTTTACAACTCTATGATAAATATGGTGTTTCTCATGTGTTATTTTATCTCTCGCTCTGTTGTGATACATCTTCGGAAAAACTAATGAAAAGTTTCCTTAGTGCAGCTTCAACAACATTATTCTGGTTCATTAACTACTAAAAACCCTTTCTCTGTTGTTCTAGAGCACGACTGACGTAGTGACTAAACTGTTGCCTCGTTGTAATTTGTTGTGAGTTTCTAATCTCACACAGGATAATTAATAATTGTAACTGTTGAAAGACTTGGTATCAGTTAATTGTAGATATGTTTGGGTATTCTCATGTAAGATAAGGCTTAGCACATAACGCGGGAGGTGTTTAAAAAAATATGATACTTTCTCGGGTCGATTATGAAGTTATACTAAACTTTTCACTTATAATTTTACATGGAAACTTCATAACAACTTATATGCTTACCGATAATCTCTTATTTCTAAATTCGGCAGTTTCCACAATTGTGTTACAGTATGGTAATTGTATAGCGTAAATGTATAATTTACCTATTCTTCGGGAACAGTACTCCTTTCTGGATTCCTATAGCTTTTTTATACCCGTGACACGTGTATGCAAAATATTACGGTCGGTTCAATTGTTGAGGCGTGAAAATCTAATAAACTCATATTCACATTTATAATGTTAGTTAGGATTGTAATATTAAACGCGTTGTCTTCAAAGCTGTTTATCTTTTTTTTAATATTTCATAGGTTTTAGTGTTAGACCACAATCTCAGTTTTTTTTAAAAATCATATGAGGCATACGAACGTTCTGGTCACCTGATGTTAAGTGATCACCACCGTTCATAGACACTTGCGACATCTAAAGAGTCGCAAGTTCATTGCCAGCCTGTGTTTTGTGGGAGGGGGTAGAGAGGACAGGGAGGGGGGAAAGGGCAGAGGGCCTCCGGCGAAACGGTGTTGCTAGTGTTTATGGGAGATGGTCATCACTTAACATCAAGTGACCACCTGTTCGTTTGCATCCTATGATATAAATAAAAAAACTGTATTCAGTGAAGTGTGAAACTAAATAATTTAGAATCGAAATGTACGGATACTGAAGTAAAGTAAGTGGTCGAAGTAAATTAAGTCCGCATAAAATGAATTGTGATGAGATATTAAAATGCATTTTATAGAGATTTGAATATCCGAGGTCAGTAAATTGGAGATTCGTATTTCATAATAGTTAATATTATTATCTTAATGCCTGTAACTGTTTTACCAAACATTTGTAACTATATTACACTATAAAACTTGGAACTACAAGTTCATGTTACAAATAAAATTCATTTTAAATTTAATACATAATTATAAAGAAAAATACATGTTTATTACACTCTGGCTTATTCGTTTTATGGGCACAAAGGATCGCACCGGATAGACGTCAGTGGGAGCCTAGACGTCGTAAATAAGTATGAAATATGATAATTGCGAAATTCTTCAATATATTACGATTTAAACATTGATGATTCGCTTGACGTTTTGTGGCCCCATAACTTCGGTCGTTCGGGGAACCTCCGAGTTCGCGCGATACGAGTATCACACACGGCCCTTTGAAAGGTTATATTGTGTTTCAGGCGGTTTACTGCACACTATGTTTTGTGTTGTTGCTTGCATTGTGATTCGTTGATTCATAGCACTAATGTATTTTATATGCGTATCTCACATTTGTAATTAAAATCCTAACAAAAAACGCGAATGTTTCTTTTTTTTTAACGCTTTCACGTTCTTAATTAGTTAACCAGTAATTCAAGTCGATTTGCATACATATTTTGAAGTGAAGACTTCTTTAGGCGTGTTAAGCGCTATTTTTTTGGCAGGAGATAAATTTATAATTTGGCGCCATGACATGCTACTAAGCATGACCGAACGTATTACGCTTGCGCGGCTTGTTTCATACTAGTTACGCGTAGTATAAAAGCCTGTGTACATCTAATATTGATATTTTGTGTTGAGATTATGCAGCCTTTCATATGTTTGATGAATTAATAAACTGTATAAATAAGTATATAATTATTATTTGGAGTGCCAATAGATGTGAAAGAGAGATTAATGATGATAATTTCAATTAACAAATTATGAAATTTAAATAATTCACACTATATTTAATTTAAAAATTCAAATGACAACACAGTTTAAATTACATTGGTCTGAGTTTTCTGAGTTTGAGTTCGGAGTCCTTAGACTGCCTCGACTTTTTTGATGTGAAACATCTATAGGCGCGGGAAAGCCAGATTTTTGGCTTGGCGATACGTGGCGATGCAAAACACGAACTTTGCACTATTAACGAAATACTCAAAAACATTTGCAACCCTATCTGTATAAGCATAAGATTCAAATTGTTTTGTCGGCCACTCGTTCTACTAGTGTTACGCGGTACGCGCCGGCTTCCTAGCGCCCTTTGATAAATGCCGCCAAACACACCGCACCTGCGTCTAGTTGAATTTTTGTTATTTGTATTTAATAAAAATGAATATTTATTACATAAAATAAATAAACAGTAATTACTTTATGGAACAAATTTGTAATGCTTTATCTTTTCATTATTTCACAGCTGATTCCAGTCGTAATCTGTTCTTTTAGGCATATAACTTATACAAAACAATTTCGATGTTTCACATCTGCCAGGTGTCTCGTGACGGCTCAATTTTTTTTATTTAGTCGTATGGCTAGATGTACGTTCGATACGTAGATAGTATGCATGGTTCAGTTTATGTGGAACAGTGGAGCGGTCAAAAATTTATTACTATTTAGCACCACTCAGAGCGCACGTGCAGGGGAATGAGAGGTACACTTCCTGAGGGTACGAGTGAAATCAGAGCCCCTGAAACTTTACATATACGTTGTCAGGGGTAAAGAAAAGGACATAACAGTAAAGGAAATATCTGTTATCCAGAAAAAGAGTCCTGCTGTTTCAAAAGGATACGTCGAATTTATATTAACTCGAGCTAAGCTACGAGGAGGAGCTAGTATTTATAACTACAAAAATATTTTTATTTCAACGTTTTTCAGTCGCTCAACCTGTCTAAAAAAGTTTTCAGTTCATTAAAAATGTATGTTGGTATAGAAAAATAATTGAATATATAGTATAGTAAATGCAGCATACAATAATACATTTATATTTGTTTTTAATAAAACCTTACAGTTGTTTGATTTCTGTATGTATGTAACATTAAGTTAGGTACCAGTTAGGATAAAGTCTACTAATTAGTCATTTTATGACTATGTTTGCAATTAGTACGGCTGGCAGTGATTTATGTATGACAGTGTGCAATCGCTGGTAATTACGTATAACGTCTCTAAAGGTAGATTGATTGAAAATTAAACACAGTGTTTTAGGGTTCCTTTCCTATTTCTATGCTCACTTTTCTATTTGAACTTGATCATTTCGTAACTGTTGTAGAGTAAATTGTATGCAAGAGGCAAGTACTGTACGAATATCTGGGTACAACCGTACTGTAAACTGAAAAGGTATTTCGGGGTGTTTATTTTTGTCTACCGTCA
>MU159202.1:0-10370 GCA_015888305.1 Antheraea pernyi
AGTTCTTCAACTGCTAGTGAAATTTTTATTAAAAGTGGTTTACGTACCATATAAGATACCGTGTTTGCGTTAGCCCAAAGTAACTGTTCCACGCAAACGAAGTCGCAGGCATAAGCAAGTATCCTTATAAACATACAAATATAAATAAGGTCTCGGCCGGCGGCTAATCACCAGTAAATGCATTTTTTTATGATATACTTGAAAGAATTATCGTGTTCGACAAAATGCGATCTGGTGAGCACATTTCACATAGACCTATAGGTAATTTTGATCTTTGGATTCATCGGTTTCATTACTTGACCCGCTGTTGGCAAATAGATCTGTACCTGAATTTGGCCAGGTACCCCTTTTAGATAGATCTGTAAAGTAAATAACTGCCTGTATGGTCAGGTAATGAATGACATATGATCTCTGGTCTATCTATACTATAGATTATATTAGATTAGATTATAGTAGATCTAAGTAGATATACGTTGGTTGATCCCGGAATGCGACACGCGTAGACTTGTCTCTATGGCAGTTGTTACGCCTAATATATGATGTTCACAACACAAAATGCAGGTAATACCTATTATACTATAATGTTCCCCCAGAGTTATGACATCTGGCTCTTCAAAAAGGAATTAAAACACGCTCTTCAAGCTCGGCAACATAACAGCGATGCCACTGGTGTTGCAGTTGCCCATAGACAACGGTCACCATTTAACATCAGATGGGCCGTCAGCCTGTTTGCTGCCTTCTGGCATTAAAAAAAACATATAATTTAATGTAACTTTTACCGTTTTGATAAGAGAAATTATGTTTTTTTCGTATTGTATTTAAAGATGTTTTGTCGTCAGGTTTACGAACTGGAGCGAAGGTTTAAACAGCAGAAGTATCTATCAGCGCCCGAGAGAGAGCACCTAGCTTCGTTAATCCATTTAACACCTACGCAGGTAAGTCTAACGCAATTTTATTAAGGGCATTTTACCAATAATTGTAATAGTACAGATATAAAATTGTGCAAATAGCGGCGCGTTCGAATGAGGTATTCAGTATGTGTTGTGGTAAAAACAAAAATTACGAAATCGTCATATTATCTCGTTGTATCCTTGTATAATCTTGTTAAATTGTATTATCCTGTGAAAATCGATTCCACGTCTTAACACGTCGATAGCTTTCCAAGTTGCAAATTAGATTCTTATATATTCAACTTCTAAATGTTGTATTAATAGGGGTTGTTGTATGTTCTTGTGATAAAAAACGAGGTATATTAAGCTCATATAATGTGGAGTCATGAGAATAAGACATGATGAATATTTCAATTCTATAAAACAGTTTGTTATAGTATTAATTTTAATCGGTATTTTTGTAGTGAAGTTTGTTATGGAACGATTTTGAAATTTTGAAATCTGTTTGTGTACCGAAAACTAGGTGTAAAGACTTGTCCAATGTTGAAAACACCGATTCTCGTCCGATCACTAAAGTTAAACAATACACATAACATCAGGTGCAGTTAGTACTTGGATGGGTGCACGAGAATATATTATAAAGAAGCCCGAATTAAGGGCTATGTTCTGAGCGGTCAAAAGTATTGTCGAGGGCTTCTATATGGAATTATAATCTATACATGGATAATAATGTAGGAAAAAATCCCAGGTATTCCCACATTTGTGTGTTGTGTATAACTCGGCTGTAAGAATTGTAACACACTATTACATATATATTTAATTAAAATCCCAAGTTCGAATTGAAATCGTGGTCACCGTGTAACATTTGTCTTGTCTTTGAACATTCAACGGTTATAAGTACAGAATATACTTTCGTGGTATTAATAGGCGAAAAAATTTGAACAAATGGAAAATAGTTTCATTTTAAAAAACAAAAAAGAAACGATTAGAAGTATCCGGTGCTGTGTTGTTTATTGTCATACGCGTTAACAAGTGTAACGACATTAGGGCGCCGCCTCCGTAGCCCCGGGCTGCCACGGACACAGAACATAAATCAACGCAACACCACCGCCCCGGGCTACTATCTCACCGCCCTATTAGGGAACACAACCGCACCCCGCGGCAAATTCTACCACAACGCTTGTTATTTTAACCGCTGGCAACACAAGACACGCGGTTGGCTCGTTAGAGTTCGCGTCTTGTGTTACGCGCCGACGAATACACCAGTACTTCGAGGGAGCCCTTTGATTCGCGAGTGCTTACTGCTTCGTCGATTCTTCACAAGTGGTGTCTTTAATTCTTCTTTACAATTAATATATCATGTTATTACTTACAACTATATCAACTTGAAATTGATCTGGAGTTCTAAAAAATTATAAATGAGTAAAATTTAAAAAACTGAAACTCATCTTTTTTTCTGCAGACTCTTTTCTCTGATTTCGTTTGTTTTATTAGTGAAAAATCGTTTTAAGAGTAGTGCAGTTTATACAGCCAGCATGACTTACGATATTCTTAATAATATACATAAACATTGTTATTCTGTTACTTAATTATTATTATACTTAATCATTGTTCATAATATTATTTTCATTATGAGTATTATATATTAAGCATCGGATTTTAAATTTAGATTATAGCTTTTATGACGGCTTCATTATTATATTTTATGGCCATTTTAAAGTTGTAATCCACAATCTACAATACTTGAAGTTTACAAATAAAGATAAAATACTAAATCATTGTTATTTCAAGATATCCTTCGCTCCAGATGTAATACATCATTGTTATGATCCTTAAATAGGTAATAGGCTAAGCAATCTTGAAAAATAGTCAATAAATAAATAGGTGAAAAAGGAAAAACAAATACTAAACGAAGCTGCTGCCTAGAGTTAGTTGGTATCAAACATATTTGCCGAGAAATGCCATTAATATTTCTGTCAGCGGCACGCGACCTGCTTTCCCACATTCGAGCGACGAATTTTCAAAATCGCCGACAACAAAAGCGCCGATAATCTGGGCCGTGTCAATATAAATTTCATAAACTCACTGTGTAACCCCAACAAAGGGCCGCAAACATCCATGAATAATCTGTATTTTGAGGGTGTCAACACCATTTACGTCGTTTTGAATTCGCGCCAAAACAAACGTCAGAGTGAGTTGGCGGGAACAATGGCGGCGGGTGTCACGGAGGCGCGCGCTAATTCGACGATTATAATGCGATGCATTGTCGTGATATTAATTGGTTTATGTTGTGCCGGTCAGCTTTTGTTTGTTTGTAGGTTGATGGGTCAATTGATTAAATTAATTACCTATGAGGCTCATTATTAACACTAAGCTAATATCTATACAAATGGCGCATATAAGTATTAATTGTCTGTCTATTGTTATTTCTATAGTATAAATGTGGTAAACTTATTTTTCTTCCTAATTATATAACTAGCTGTGCCCGCGACTACGTCCGCGTATATTTTTAGGTATGAAATTCATCAAGGTCATTTGCAATATAATTTTATATAACATAGTATCTCCTTAGAAACATTTTATTACAGAGATGGCATTTGCAGCGTATTTACGAATATTACACCAAATTTTATTAATATCGGTCAAATAATTTCTACGTAATACAGGTATAAAACTACTACGGCTTACTGTTTTATTACGGCTGCTAAGTAACTATACACACATTTTATATAAAGCCTTTTTTGCTCAAACATAAGCGCAACATACCTCTATTCATGGTTCCACGAGCCGTTATATTGAACAAGATTTTATTACTAAGGTCATTTTATTTCTGAACAAGACCTTGTACATATGATTTTTAATAATAATTCCTTTTACTATCAGATCTTTCACAGAACGTTATACTTCAAAGCGTTTGAAAGCCTCTGCGATCGATTTATTAATCTAGTGTAGCCATGACAACCGTGCGTATTGAAATTTGTATTGGAGAAGCTGTTTATTCCTTTGTCTTGTAGCTAGTACTATCTGTGTCCGCAACTCCGTCTGGGTGAAACCTAATGTAAAAAAAATTAGTGACTAATTTGAATGTAAACCATCTGAATGTCTGAATCTAAATGTTCAGTCTATTCACTTATTTACTTTTCCCTCGTACTTAAGTCGCTTCGTCATAAAAAATACAATAACTTTTGATAGACTGAACCGATTTTAATGAAACCAAGGCTAAATGTTAATCGAGGATGTGCTTTATGATTTTCTTGGTTTTATCGTGAACACAGTACTTTAGAAATGATGCGTGCTTCATACAAACAGAATGATTGATAAACAAACAGAACTATGATATGACATGACAAAAAGAAATCTGAAAATGTTTGTAATGTATTTGATTACTTATTCCAAGACACCTGCCAAATTTTTTTTAATAAAAATCTAAAAAGTTCAGACACTTTAGATTTACATTCTCATTATATCTATAGATTATCAACAGTTTGTCATGTAAAAAAAGGGTACGATATATCCTTTTTTGTACCCTTGACAATTATTAGTTGAGTTGTTAAGACATGAAAACATAACAAACAAACACACATTCACATATTAGGAAGTTGGGTTTTCAATAGATGTCGTTGTGATGAAATCCTAACGTGTTGGTAGGAAATTCTACAGCTAATTTAGACAGCCAACACTTAAATATATATTTGCACCTGAAACAGCTGAAAACAGCTTTTTTTAATTGTAACACGGCAAAATGACTGCACTGTGCCTGATGGTAAGCACAGTACAATCCAAAAACAATGGAGACTACCGAGTGACACAGTATCCATCGCCAGTCGCCGCTGTCATGCCGCCTTGCGAAAGGCTGGATAAGCACAGGCTGATTCCGAAACGCGACCCGCAGATTCGAATCACTATGACGGGCTTTTTCGCCATGGTGGTTGCGACCCAGTCGGGCTGTAAAACCATTGCCATTGCCTCGTTCGTTATTCAGCAGGGTGCACCACGTGCAGGTGAGGTTGGCTTGGATGTCTCAAGTCTTAGATGTTATTCGAAACCCCTTACAACCCAAATTATAGGAGTTCCATTTGCTATTTGCTTAATTCTTTACTTTAGGCATGTTAGCAATACACTCATTTAAGCAATTGGTAAGGAATATAAGATGTTTCTAGAGGCTTGAGTTCACATGTTCTCATAAATTCTTATGTGTATGAATAGCTAGCTTAGTTTAGCTTAGACAGTTTCGCGGTGTTGCGTCCAAGCTGACATTCGGCCATTTGGCACCCTTGAGCTTGTTGCCTAGGGGCGAAGTCTCTTAAGCGCTCGCCTCAGCAGTCTGATGAAGCTATGAAGGCCCGTCAGGCCAATAGTGTTAATCAGTTCAGAAAAAATAGAAATACAACTAGATTTTTTATGTATTCAACATAAGAATATAAAACTGAATCCAGAAGATTATAATGATTAATTTTATTCGAAAAATGGATAATTATATACCAGAATGAGGTTAGAGTTGTAGGCTATGACAAAGTATAGATTGCAAACATTGTTCAATGACATTAACTCAGCATAAATAGTAAGATGCACTTTCTAGCTTTAAATATAAGTATAATAAATCATCATAAACTACAATGAGCAAACACTGTACATGCAAATCGTGTTTAGATATCTAGGCGTTGCATGCAAAACCCTCATTCGTGCAAATTCAGGCCAAAGTTGCCAGCCTCTTTATATTCCTACAAAGTTAATATACCAGGTGAAAGATAAAACACTCGCAGAATTCTAGGATATATATTTAACATGTAGAATAATATCAAAACAAATATTAATAAAGAACAAAGTAAACCTAAAAATTGTTCTAAGACTTTCAAAAGTATGACCACAAACATAATAACTCTAGGTTCAATGACCGGTGCCCAAAGCTGTAAGGGGCGACACGGAGTTAATAACCTTTCGATAATAAAACGGACAATAAACCATTTGTTTTGTTCATGCCTATCCCACGTTCACTTTTAAGTGAAAGTGAAATCATCCGAAGGTCATTGACACAGTGCTTTAACATAGACGCGTAGAGGATTGCGTATAATTTTTGTATTATTCTAGATAATTAGGTAAAATATTAAGCACCTATTTTTAAATTGATTTAGAAAGATAATCGTGTTCAGATTAGCCTCCATAAATATTGCTACTGTCTAAACTTTCAGCCTGTATCTTCAGGAAAAACATTGAAAGTGTTTTAAGGGGTGGAAATATGAAATATCATAATCATTTTTGTAACATCCATCGCCCTTATTCGATTGTAGAAAAAGTACGTGAAGGATAATTTACAGACTTTGATTACAGTTTGTCTGATGTTTTCCTTGATTGTTTTGAAAACATCGATTAATAGGACGGGCTTTTTAATTTTTGACATGCTCTTAAATCGCGATAAATTCGTATGTAGCTATGGAATTTCTTAATATATTTTCGCCCAATTCCAGGCATTTCAATAATCTGATATTTTACGCACGTTGTTGCTTACGACGTATTATTTACATTTTTATAATACCTAGATCTTTATGATAAGCCAGTTATGATAAATTCAGAACACTATTTGTCACTTATTTTCAAGATTTCAATGTTATATTATAAGAAAAATAATCGTATCCCTCGTTTAAATACTATTTTTTAATTCAGTCAGTTTAAAGCGTCTATTTTCTTTTTTTTATGCTATATTTTTTCTACAATGGTAACTATTAGAACTTATTTCGATAACATATGCAAGAGCTTTTGATATGGCAAACATTTTGAAGCGGTACCTGTTTTGTTCATAACTAGTATAAAATGCACCAAGACTCCTTGAGCCATCAGTATATATTTTGATCCAACCATTATATTTTTTTTGTATTTCTCTCGTTACCTCATATTTCCGAATACTTAATTTTTCATTTCTCTTTGCTTCTTTTATACTTTTAAGATGAATTTATATGCAGTTTTTAGTATCAATATAATCCAGATATCCGAAGAAAATACATTAGAAATATAAGTTAAAAAAATGTATAATGACTTCGTTTCGTCATATATTCGAACAAGTACGGGTTTTGTTTTTCTATTCCAATATGTACTATGGCTAAGAGAATTGAATTTACTTGATATTAATTACATATAACAGTACATAATACTGCAACCGTTATAGTCATCGTGGTCCGGTGAAGCTGTTAAGACCTTGCTAGGTCAATAGCAGAGTCAGTTAAAAAAAAAAAGTTATACTCATCTGTGTGCAACCAGTACCAGTGTGTATCAAACAAAACCACTGTTCAAAATGGCGTACGTTTTGTATGACTGGAATAATTCGCATTTTAATGCATGTAGCCAGTCGCACTTTTGAAAATAAAATAAAATAATGGCCAAGTATTATACAAATCACACTGGAAGGAAAAAGACGAGATTTACTCACCATTCTTAGCTCGAAAAACCAAAAAAATATATACATATGAATATATTCCAGTTATTACATTGTTGAATGAGAATATTTTATCCGTGCTCGGTTTTTGACATAACTTTCTCAAATGTCAAATAGTAGTATTTCCATAAATTAATTAATTAAAATTGTACGCTGATTATGAATAGTTCTTTCACACGTAACAATGTTGAAACTTGTAGAAATCGCTAAGATACTCTACAAAATGTAATCAGACACCCGACACGAATTACTTTAATAACACAAGGAAATGTAAAATTTAGTTTCTTTGAATTGGCAACACTAAACGTGGCACCGTATAAACAGATACCGCAACGCAATAAAGGCTCGGCTCGGATGGCGCACAATATTCCGCAGTATTTGGCGTTCCTAGAGCAAACAGAGGGTTTGCGTTTCGTTATTTAACTTAAGTAAATTTCGATGTTCGCGTCTCTCCGCCACTGTTGGCACTGCGGCCCTCTGTACTGCCCGCTTCCATTTGCAAATTATTATTCGTTTATTTAAATTAACTTTCATTTTTTCATTCAATTAAAGTTACCTTAAGTATGTAGTTTATTTTATTGTATAATAGCAGGCTCGGCGGACGTTATTCTGTCCTGATAATAAAATAAACCTTCACAAATTATATACCTAAACCTTGCTCATAAATCACTATATCTACTGGTGAAAACCGCATGAAATTTTTTTCAATAGTTTTATCACGAATAGACAGACGTGGCAGAGGACTTTGTTTTATAATATGTAGGGATATAACTCACCACTAAGTCGCTCACCACTACAGCGCATAAATCTCTATATCGTTCAACAAATGGCTTCGGTCGTGTAGTCCGGTGAAGCTGCTAAGACGTAGGTCTATAGCGTAGTTAGTTCGAAAACAAAAGCTTCGCTCATATTGATGTATTTTAAAAATAAAATACAGCCCATGTTACTTGCTCTCTATAGGTGAAAGAATTTTTTAAACCGATGAAGTATTATTTGTTTGTCCATCACAAATAATTAATAAAATCTTTTCTCTTTATTATAGTCGTATTGATAAACTTTGCTTTATGTTTGGATTTAATTTAAAGTCTATTTGACGGAGCTTGATGAAGTTTTGTAAAAAATGTTGTTTCTGATAGCAGAAGTACTATGTAGGAGTAGTATTGCGATCACTCCAATCTCCGTTTATATTATTATCCGATACAAAATATATATAAGGGTTGTTGAGGTATGTGTGCTTGGTACACATATATGTTTCAACAACTCATATATGTATGAATAGTTAGTTTAGCTTAGGTTAGCTCAGATAGGTTGCGAATTACATATATCAGGCAACAGCCAAAGCCGAGGTGTGCCGCGCACCCTTCAGCTAGTTGTCAAAGTAAAATCGGCTGAGTGCCTTAAGCGCTCGCCTTAGTAGTCCTGTGAAGCTGTTAAGACCTTGCTTGGTCAATAGCGTAGTCAGTTCGAAAAAATAAATAAAAAAAAAACCGTTTATATTGCCAATTCCAAATGATCTCTTTGCGAAAACAAGTTCGGAAAAAAAGGTAGCAAAAATATTGCAGGCTATGTCATGTTGAATATTTATGAATAAAATTACGAGTTAATTTTAAAACAATACACAAGGAGAAGGAACACAAGAGATTGATTCCACCATGTTATAGCTTCATTATTATTGTAACTTATTATAACAATCGAAATTGGGTTTCTTGTGTGAACCTAATTCTGACTCATTATTCTTTCGTCATTTTCCCTATTATATAAAGGTCAATGATCTCAATAATATCGTTTACCACCGAAAAAAACTACAAAAGCGCTCTCTAGGAGTGCAACACAATCGTCCCACCTCATTGTCTCTGGTCACGTTCGCCGTTGTCTCCGGTGCGATGGGGCCGGAAGCTGCGTATGCGGGTTCTCGGAACGTTTTAATGCCACCAATAAGATAATGGAACATGAGTTAAACAATAAATGTCATACAAACTGCTACTTAACAAGTCGACAAACGTCAAACTGAGTTGATGTGCAAATCTTGGTGTCAGTCACATTTGACGTTTGACATTTTAATCACTATCTTAAAGATTTTTTTTCGTTGAGTTTTTGGCGGGATTTCGGTCTGTCATGTATTGGATTGATATTTTATTCATAATCTTGTGTTATTTGCCTGCATATTTTGTAAAATTGGTGGAGTTTTACGAAATACAGTTTGGTTATTGTGCACATATGAAGTGAATAGAAAAAAAAACCACGAACCATGAATTCTGAGGTGCCACAAAAACTCCCTGGAAAGTTCTAACAAGAGAGCCACCATCTTGGTGGCAGAGGACTTTGTTTTATAATATGTAGGGATCTAACTCACCACTAAGTCGCTCACCACTACAGCGCATAAATCTCTATATCGTTCAACAAATGGCTTCGGTCGTGTAGTCCGGTGAAGCTGCTAAGACGTAGGTCTATAGCGTAGTTAGTTCGAAAACAAAAGCTTCGCTCATATTGATGTATTTTAAAAATAAAATACAGCCCATGTTACTTGCTCTCTATAGGTGAAAGAATTTTTTAAACCGATGAAGTATTATTTGTTTGTCCATCACAAATAATTAATAAAATCTTTTCTCTTTATTATAGTCGTATTGATAAACTTTGCTTTATGTTTGGATTTAATTTAAAGTCTATTTGACGGAGCTTGATGAAGTTTTGTAAAAAATGTTGTTTCTGATAGCAGAAGTACTATGTAGGAGTAGTATTGCGATCACTCCAATCTCCGTTTATATTATTATCCGATACAAAATATATATAAGGGTTGTTGAGGTATGTGTGCTTGGTACACATATATGTTTCAACAACTCATATATGTATGAATAGTTAGTTTAGCTTAGGTTAGCTCAGATAGGTTGCGAATTACATATATCAGGCAACAGCCAAAGCCGAGGTGTGCCGCGCACCCTTCAGCTAGTTGTCAAAGTAAAATCGGCTGAGTGCCTTAAGCGCTCGCCTTAGTAGTCCTGTGAAGCTGTTAAGACCTTGCTTGGTCAATAGCGTAGTCAGTTCGAAAAAAAAAA